>OMLB01058408.1:0-12323 GCA_900302555.1 Myripristis jacobus
TAGGCGATTTTATCAGCCACTGATGGAAAGAAATCAGTTTAGCACACAATACACAGCATAGGTTTGATATATGCCATACAAAACAATATTATCAGAATCACCCTCAGTTCCATCTGGCTCAGCCTGCTCCTCACGCTGCTTCTGCTTGAACTTCATGTTACCATGATGCATCACAGCACCAGTCAGCTTGTAGATACCGATCTTCTCCTCACCACTGAAGCCCAGGATGTCGATAGCAGTCTACATTGCACATTAGACAAGTGACTACAAACAATTTTAAATGTTCTTAGTTAAAGGACATAAACATAATTTTGAAATGAATCTTACATCTGTTGCAATCAACTCCTCGATATCATTGATGCTCTTGACAGTGATTTCACCCTGACTGATCATTGGATAGTCATAGGGGTTGGTGGTGATCAGAAGAGCCTCTGGAAGAGATTAGAGATAATAAATGGGATCTCATCTTGAAGTCTTGCTGATGGGCCATCTTCTCAAGTTCGGAGTGCAAATTCTTTATTTCTAGGCTGTACTGTAACTTACCCAGAAGCTCAGGTTTGTGTCCAGTCATTAGCTGATAGAAGATATGGTAGCTCCTCTCAGCAGACAGCTGGAAGGTTACTCTGGACTTTTCCAGCAGATCTACAATTTACATATAAGATTTTTTTTAACATGAATAATATTAGAGAGTAGGAGCAACAATGTATTACACCTTTCTATATCTGGCCACATATCCAAATGTAAATTCAAACAGGTAATTCTGACTTTAGATATGACTTACATGTTTCAATATCAGCTGAGGCCAGTTTGCCAGTTGTTCCGAAGTGGATTCTGATGAATTTACCCTAAGAATTCAAATCATGGTTAGTTTAAGCTATGAAGTCACTTCCCCCCAAAATATCTTAAGTGCAGTTTATTGTTTATTTGAATACTTACAAAACGAGATGAGTTGTCATTCCTCACAGTCTTGGCATTACCATAGGCCTCCAGTAGAGGGTTGGCTGCAACGATTTGATCCTCCAGCGAACCCTACATGAAAACAGTGGAATACATTATGTAGGGTGTATCATTGAGGTGTCCTGTTCTGTCCTGTTCTGAGCCAAGACACCCAAGTTTACCTGTATTTTGCCACTTGATGCTTTTTCCTCTTTCTTTTGTCCAAGCATACCAACTGTAGCAAAGTACTGGATGACACGTTTGGTGTTGACAGTCTTTCCAGCACCGGATTCTCCGCTGGGGATGAGCGAGAGACATGCATTTATTTTTTTCATTTCCACAAAGCTCCTATTGCAGTGATGCAGTGAGTTGTATGTGTACTTACGTAATAAGGATAGACTGGTTCTCACGATCTGAAATACACAGAGAGACGGAGAATAAACACAGGTTACTTTCAGTGTTAAATGATGTTCTCTTATGCGATTTTTAGAATTGTATATAGTATATACCTATATACTAAGATCTCACCTGTGAGCATGAACTGATAGCCATTGTCAGAGATGGAGAAGATGTGGGGTGGAGCCTCAATCCTCTTCTTGCCTCTGTATCCTGCCACAACCACAGCATCGTACACAGGAAGCCACTTGTAGGGGTTCACGACGACGCAGAACAACCCTGAGTAGGTCTGTAATTGTGAAGATTACATTTTCATTTCAACATACATGGCACATTTAACCATAAATATAACCATCAAAGAGAATGTTTTTTTTTTCTCAACATCTTACACACATTTCAAAATATAAGTGAGTGACTCACAAACTATAAGTACAGTAAGTGCAAGGTAGGTTGAGGGAAAGTTGATTTTGTAAAAAGATGTATGATAATGTTTTATTGCAGAACAACTACTTGAATGTACTGAACAGCACAAGTACAAGATGATATCTGTTTTTGGCAGCTCAGTTGTAATATTTATATTTTAAATATATTATATATTTATAATAGTGTTGCCTTTTGCTGAAATTATATGTGGTCATGTGGAATAGGTACAAACTTTTAACTGAAATTGCAGACCTACATTTAACCCACTCCCATTCATTAAGGCTTACCTATAAATAAATGGTAAATGGTTGCATAGCCGTTACACATGGCTATGCCTATGTATAACACTCATAAGGTCTATTAATTTGTCACACATCACATCACATAATGTCAGTACTTAGTGGAGACTTTCAATATATTTAACTTAGTGGGGACTTTCAGTATATTTAACAACATAATAAGACCTAAGGCAAACTCACATAGATCATCCATGATGCAAAACGCTCTTTGAGGTTATACAGCACGGCAGGCTCGTTGAGGTGGGTCATCATGGCCATGTCCTCAATCTTATCGAACTTTGGAGGGTTCATGGGGTGGATGTCGTCCTCTTTCACAGTGAGGGTCTGAAAACCAAACACAGTGAAGAAACTTAATATAAAGTTTTACAAAAATCACATTATTAACAAAGAGTTTCTATGCACATACCTTTCCTGTAACAGTCTCCACAGTGGCTTTGCCACCCTCTCGTTTGACGAGTTTACCCTTGAGGTACATCTCCTCAGGTTCAGCGACAAAGAAGGCTGATTTGGCATCAAATGGAGCTGTTTGAGCCTCAATCCTCTCCTTTTCTGGTTTGCGGAGGTATATGGCCGCAGGGCCATACTGCTCCATTTCCGCGTCTGTGCTCATCTTGGCACTTTAGTGGAGACTGAAAACAAGAAGAGTTCAAATAGTTTACAAATGTTTTGATGAGATGTAGATAATATTTTTGTATTGTTTTTCTATCTGGTATTTTGAATGTTCTGTTATTTATAGTTTTATGTTTTACCTCAGCTGATCCCAGAAATTAGTTGTGCAGTATCTGGTGTAGTCTCAAGAGGCTATGAAAAAATGATCAGTTTGTCAAACACAAGTACAGTAACTTGTGTACAATAGTTTTTCAAATTTTAAAAATTACATTTGTATTAAAAACTCAAATAGCAGTCTAAGGTGTGAAAGTGTCACCCAGGCAAGACCTCTTCAGGTACATTTAGCCAGCTAGTTAGCAAAATACTCACAATCTGCCAGGTCATGAGTTTATGCATCTTAAAATCCAATTTTTGCTCCATCTTTTGAGAAATTGATTATAAATACTAATTCAAATACTTGATAATTTACATATTTTATATTATATTTTATTGATAATTTGTAAAATAATCCCTTAGCATCTCTCATTGCAACAACATTGCAGCAAACATTAAATCGCGATGATGTTGTTTTTTTTACATTGTTTTTCTCCTACACCACACCCACCCACTGAATTGTTTTATCAGAACCAGCTACTGCTCTAAAGTAGTGCAAACAAGAAAACAATTTTTGAAAAATGTAAATTGTTAACTCAAGACTATTTTGAAATGGCATGCAAAACATACTTAAATCTAGGTAACTTGTGGAAAGTTAAGCATGGAAAATATGCATAAATAACATCAGCATAGGTCTGCACATTCAATACACTTACCTGTGTTGGGAGGCTATCAGTTCCTGGAGTGGTCCAGTGCTTCTTCTTTTATAGAGGGCAGTCAGTGCCTGGTCAGCAGAAGTCCCTAACTCCATTTGGTCAAGCATTCATGTCTTGTTACTTTTATGGTAGTGACAGTTAAGGATCTTGTAAACATGATTGTTAGTATGTAACTGTCTTATGTTTTTTGTATGAACCCAGGAAGAGTAATTTCTCCAAACCAATGGGTTTCTAAATAATTCAATAAATTCCTCATATTTAATGTATCTTTGGGTGTATATGTGGGTGTATATGAAGTTGAACTGTACAAATGATGTTAAAATATTCCTATGTGGTAGCAACAGAGTTCATTCTTTTGAAATATCAATCCAACCAATTTACTGCAAGCATTTAAAGTTAAACATAGTCAGATGAAATATTTGCAGTGAAATCAAATACACTGGTGATACGTAGTAATTAGAATACTGGTGCAGTAAATTCCTTTCATACTACTGAAACTAATTTTTAAATACTATCATGCTCTCATTTAAGTAGGCAAGTTGACTATGAGCATGTTGTCTTTAGAGCAACAAAGGAGTTTTATGGACACAGGGTTACAAACATACACCACATACACCCCCACATAAACACACTGAAGAGCTAGCATCTTCAAACACACCATTTTATTATTGGCCATAACACAGTTTCAGTGGGGCAAGTGTGGTTAAGTGCCTTACTCAAGAAAAGAAGAATGTGAAATTATTTGGGGAGAAGAGAGGGATGTTTAATCACTTTCTCCTTCCTCTACTCTGTGATGATTTTTCATCATCCAGGTTATGTTTATCCAAGAAGGGTTGACTCAAGCGCAGCTGAACCTAGTTGTGGATCTGCAGTCAAGTCCAGTTGCCCTGGAGTCAACCCTCCTTGGATTTCTCCTCCACGTTATCTTAGCCAGTCACAGGTTTGCTTCTTCAGCTTGTAGTTTACCACTCCCTCCAAGTGTAGGTACATAAGCTATCTTATTTCTGGGCAGCTTTGGCTGCTAGTTTTGGGAGAAGCATCCAAGTGCCCCTGGTATTTAGTTGCAGGACTTTAGCACATCTAAGGTCTTTTAAATGCAATTAATTGTGAGATATGGATCATCCTCCTAAATGTCACTGATATAAGAAAAAGATTACCATAGCTTACTTGAATGTAAATGCTTATTATGCATTCTGCATTCATCTATAACATCAGTTTGACCGTTTCATGAAGTCTTCAACAAATCAATTAATGATGTTTAATGCCATATTTGCTAAAGCTTTAAATCTGCTCATAAAAGTGTGCTAATAATACCTAAGAATGCAGTGAAATAGATACCATGAAGTGCATAGCCTTATTTGTTTGCATTTGCCCGCATATGTTCCAATAAATGAACTTGCTGATTTGAAAATTGAAAACACTTTTACTTTAAATAGATGACACTGTATCGTATTAAGCTCTTTAACAGGCATGTCATATGCATGCACGGAGCTTAGTTTTGGAAATATATCAAAATGTCTCTGGGCTTCAGTTACAGGACACTGGCACATCTCATATTCCTGTATTAAAATTACAGATGAGGTTCTATCTATCTAAAAGCTTATTTCTTTCCCTAAATGGTCTTGAAAACAGTTGCCAACTCAGTTGGGATCAGACCCGAAATAAGTTCCACACGTCAAAAAGATCTTCATCCATTTGCTACACAGCTGACATCTGTTATGGAAGCATCGTGTCAGTGTCCTGGAAGACTCTTGACGGATTATCACCCCATGTTGAATTTTTGAGTGATTGCTGGCATTGGCTCAAACACAGAGAACATGTTTCATGAACACAGAAACAGACTATTTCAGAATTTGTTAAAAAATGAGGATCAAACACATTTTTTCCAAATACCTGTGACTTTTTATTTTATTGGAGGTACTGATTTGAGTGACTGAACTGACAGGGGATATAAAAATGTTTGACCATGTAAACAAATGTTCTTAGTAGTTTTTGATCACACTCTGTGGTTTTGTTGCTGCTGATACTCTTTACCCAGTTGCATGTGGACATTTGTGCAGTGTCCCAGGGGTCCACTTTTATAACTGATACGGCTGATTCATAAATGATTGCGCAAATTTGCCCAGAGGGTAAGATGATACAACATGAGCAAAAATGGAAAGACATGTTGCAACTGTGCGATCACATGTCATTAAAAGATGAATCACAGTCACTGAGCTTTATACAGCTTGGTTTCAGTAACTCTTGTTTATCCTTTAAACTAGGGGTTTTCAACTGGTGGTCCGTGGCCCCCTGGTGGTCCGTGAAGGTATTAGTTGTGCATGACCATGCGTACAATAATGGAGTTTGAATGCTGGAACAGGGTTTTTTTGTATGTTTGTTGTTTTGTTTTGTTTTGTTTTGACATGTTTATGTATCACTTCTTCGGAATTTTGAGAAAAAACTCAGAATTTTGATTTAATGTCACTTCATTTAATGTCAGTTCTGAGTATTATCTCAGAATTCTGAGATTAATCTCAGAGCTCCTTTTTGTGACCCTAATGCTCTTCCATAAAAAATAGCCAATGAAAAGTTTCAGTAGCTGTCTTTTCACTGGCATGCCACTGTGAGCTAGGGCTATCTTCAAGCCAGACAGTGTTAATGGCCCACAGTCTCCAGCTGCAACAACAAAACCATTCGCGTTTCCACTGTTGTGCTGATAGTCCCGCAGTCTCGTCCCGTCCATGCACATGAGTGGGAAGTAGGAAGAGAGTGGTTAAAGGCTGCACACCTGACACTAACTAACTACTGTAGAACTACATACCACAGGATTTTTTCCTTTGGAAGCTGCTTTGTGCTTCATGTGCTTTAACTACCTTATACTGAGACCCCCTTTTTTTTTTTTTTCAATTTTTCAGGCACCTGTCCCGTGGCGTTTTGAATACCCTATTAAAAACACCATGGGACGATTCAAAACGCCATTTCCAGCCATCTTGATACTGTAACACTCTTCATTTTGGAACCACTCTCATGTTTATTTCGCCTTCATCTTGTTAAGAATGCTGCAGCAAGATTTCTGACTAAATTTAAAAAGAAAATATAACTCTTGTTCTTGGCTCCCACCACTGGCCCTGTATCACCTACAGAATTGAATTTAAAATCCTGCTGATTTTTATAAAGCTTTACCTGGTCTTGGTCCTGCATGTCCTCTGACACTGGGCTTAACCTCTATTACACAGTTAAAACCAGACTATAAATGTTATGTCATGGAAGGACACACCTCCAACCACTGATTTCAGCTCACATAACCATCTTATTCACCCCATATTGTCCCTGGTAGTGTCTATGTGGTTGTTGCGCTTTGTTTATTGTATTGTTTTTTTGATTATTTTGAACTGAGTTTTCAACTGATAATGTTACATTTAATCTTTCCTCTATAATAAAAAAGTAAAATAAATTTAAAGATGGCACGCAGAGTTTAGGCAGAGTCCAGGTCACAAGCTGCAGGATAGAGGAGAGAGGAGATAAGCATTCCCAAAATTGAGAAATGCCCCATGTCTTCTCAAAAACCAGAGCCACCTAGTACAGATCGAGCAGATGAATGAGGGGAGGGCTCCTCTCCCCGAGGCCTACACTTGCTTTAGGTTTAGCTTTAGCCAAGATGGATCCTGATGATCCACAGAGCACCGACTGCCACACCCACTGAAGTGACTCAATCTCCTGCCATCCTAGAAGTACTGAAGTGCTGTTGGGAGGATTTGTGGACATTTTCACACCATAGCAGTAGAACCATTGCTGCCATGAGGAATGTGATTGACTACAGTCTGAATCACATGCCATTGACTATTGCATTGTCTCGTTCATCCTCTCATGAGTTAGGCCTTGAAAGATAAGCCTCACAGCCTCATTGTCATGTCACAGATGACCATCTCTTGCAGGCATATGATACAGCTGCCAAATCACTGTGTATCAGCAGTTCACTTGCCATGCTTTTGTTGGTGCACTTCAAGCCTTTGGCCTGATGACATGGGAGTTTGTCAGGTTTATGTCAACTCTCATTGTAACTTGGTGACAGATATGGTAAACATAGGTTTCAGTGTCATGCAAGTCTAGACAAGTTCTCCAGAAATTACCAGTGGTTCCAGGAAGGCTCTTTGGTCCTCAGGTTAAGCAAGTTCGGACTTCAGGCTGAACAGAGACAACAGACAACTCAACCCTCTACTAAATGGTGCTGTGGTGAGCAGTGCATCCCTAGTCCAATGCTACAAGACATCCGACAGGCATGAATCCTGACACTTCTCAAAGACGATGTGGCTGCCAGGGCAGGCGCAGTATCCATACCAAATGGCTCCTGCTAGCTGGCAGCAGCCCTGAAGGGAAAACTCACATCCCTATACAGACTCAGTGAGAGTGTGATCAGGGGCAATGTCTCTCGAAACTGCCAGTTAAACCAAGGCCAGCAGCTGAAGCACAAGGGCCAGTGTATAGCAGGTTCTACCAGCAGCATGTGGCCTATTCCACTGCACTGGTTCTGAGCATCATCTTCCAGGGTTACAGACTGCAGCTCTGACACCTGCCCCCACCTCACCTCAGCAAAAGCCCAAGTTCAGTCGTAGGCGATTCATTCACTTCTGGAAAAAATGACCATAATCAGGTTAGACCCATGGACACAAAAGAAGGGTTCCCATTCAATTTATTTCCCTGCATGAGCCTGGTTCTTTAAGCCCCTTACGCCTGTGAAGCATAAAACCTTTGTCATACCTTGATGACTGGCCGATCACTACCTTGGTACTGGAGCATGTCAGAGCTCTGGAGTTGTAAGTGATCTATGCAAAGACACCTGTAAAAATACAAAGGATAAAGTATGCCTCAAGTATGTCAGTATTAAAGCATATAAAAATATACACTACAACATCTTAATGTGATTGTTAGAACTCTCTTTACTTTACTCACGTGTCTCTGTCAGCTTTAGGTTGCAGTGTAGCTCCATGCTACCTTCATAGGCATGGGACATCTATATCATCTATATAGTATCATCTATAAAAATTTCCCCACCACAGGGTTTACTGTGTCAACTCAGGAAAATGGAGGCTGTCTTCCTTGATATTGTCCGTGGAAGAAATTAAGAGTTTCTTCCTTTTGAAAGCATTAATTTCTCCTGAGGATACACCATGAATGCTGTGTTGCTACCATGGTTAGACATTATAGAGGGATATTTCAGTGTCAGACTTTCCATCAAAGCAGCTCAGTTGTCTGTTAGGCTGTCTGTCTTGTGAGCAAAAGGAGGGGAAATTTATGTTTGTTTGTACCTCTCTATTAGTCTGACACTTTTGTGTTGTCATTTTTCGTTGGGGCAGGGTTGATAAAAACATATTTTGTTTTAGTTTTTGTTTTCACAGAGCAACTTGTTAACATCATTGTTTCATCATCGTCATGAAGACTTGTCAACAACTATATTCCATCCAAAAATTAATTGAAAAAATTAACTCTGTTGTGGATTCAGAGGCTGCTTTAGTCTGCTGGTCATTAGAACTGGTGGAGTAGAATTTACACCTGGAGTGCTATGGCTCAGGCTGTTGGCAGCAGTGTCAGCCATTGCTTGGATCTTTGGATCTCTAGAGACAGAAACAGGTCAAGGTCATGGTGTGCATGTGTATAACCATCACCTTTGCCCATGGAGAGAGAACCTGTCTTATGGCATTTCTTATCAGGGCTTAGTGCCTTTTTGGAAGTGGTAACAATGGATGCAGTACTCCAAGTCTGGGGAGTGTGCTGGCAGTAGAGGTTGGCTTAGAGCATGTAGAGCTCACAATAGAAATAACAGCACATCAGCTTTGGGCAGTCTTCCTGGCACCGAGGCACTCCCTGTCTTATCTGGTGGACATGTATGTGCTTATTCACAAGGACAGCACTTCAGTAGTGTATTATGTAAAACACCAAGGTGAGATGAGATCCCTGAGTTTTCTGAGGCAGGACAGACAGTTGCTGATGGCCCAAATCTGGCTGTTAATGTGGGCCATCCACATCGTGGGAACAACTAACTGGGAGTCAGTTAGCCAGAGCCAAATTGGCTACCTAAGATTTAAAGTGATCAGACCAACTATTTGTTTGTCATAGTCGGAAGAACACAGGTGCAACATTGACAAAGCTGAGATTCTCACATTGGATTGTCAAAGCAATAGAATAGGCCTATGATGGAGAATTTCTCCAGGTTTCATTGGGTTATATGTTAGTTTTAGACCTCGGCGTTGAACCAGTATGTGGGTCACTATTCTTTGTGACATTTTAGGCATCATCATTCACTTTAAAGGCCGGTTTATGCTTCTGCGTTCGTGAAGCGTACAGGGGTTGTGCAGAGCTTACGGGGGTTGTGCAACCGCCGCAGAGCCTTGCCGCGCACCTCCAAAAAATACGCAGACCCACCATAGCCCCCAATGCAGGCCCCCAACTGACAACAAGAGCTATGATTGGTCCGCCGAACTACATCATTTCCGGTATTTCGCCCCTCCGGCGTCACGTCCAGTTGTTGTTCCATGTTGTGCTCCCCTAGGAGCCCAGTTTGACATTTGACCTTTTTTCCCCCCCTCTTCCCTAATGTCCTCCTTTCTCATCTAATGTAAGGGGCGCCGCGCACAGTGGCTGACCCGAAGTTCTCCTGATCCTGTAACCCTGTATTTGTCATGTCTTTTTGTGTTTCTTGGACGGGATGTATCTTAAACCAAATTTCCCCCTGTGGGACAAATAAAGTTTAATTTATTGATTGATTGTGCCGGCAGCGTCATTTTTAAAAGAACTGCTGTTGTGATCACATCTTGACTCGTCAGTTAATTTCAAATTGTTTGGAAAGTTTGGTTCATGCTGGATCTGGATCTACTGCTGCTCCTTTTAAAAATAGCGCTGCTGGCACCCCAACAGGTAGAGAAGCGACTATACGTCACAGGGTCTACGTAGGTCGTCAAGAAAAAAAAACAAAACGCGCCCCATACCGTTTTGGAGAATTGCTCAGCGTGTTTCGCAGAAGTATGTTGGACACACACGCCCTGCGTGGCAACTGCGTGCACGTTGCATCGAGTGTCCGCAGAAACACAAACCGGTCTTAACAACTGCATTAGTAGTCAGGAAAGAATTAAACAGAACATAAGAGGGTAGCTATGGTTCTGTGAATTCTTGCATGACTGCTAATGATTTTGGTCCTTGGGACTTTTACTGTTGTACCAAGGCGGGTTCATGTGACCTACATGGTTAGGTCAATGTTAATTTCTTCTTATTAATTCTTAACCATCACAAAGTGTGGGTGGTATTTTGCAAACACCATTGGCAGTTGCTCAGGAATTCAGAGAGCCCTAGTTACCTTTGTAACTAACATTGTTCATGTAAACTTTCAACATAAATACCAGAATAACTAATTTGATTGTGCTCTACATTACACCTAACGGCTTCATTGTAACTGATTTTAATTTTAATAACAGCAAGTGGTTGATAAATTGTTTAAGAATGTCATCATAATTTTTTCCCCCTGAATATGGTAAAGTGATAGGTTGAAGCTACAGTCGAGCTGTTTTTCTGGGCACCCAAATCATAGAGTTATCAGAGAACAAATGACAGGATTCAGGATAGTGAAGACAACAGATGTCTTTATTCAACTGGTACTGAGCATTTAGCCATTGATTCATATTTTATGAACTTAGCTGATAGTCATCAATGTCTGGCCTCAACGTTTATTTATTCAGCAGCATCAGACTGAAAAGAGGGGGAAATGAAAATATTAAAATAAATAATATTAAAATTTCCAATTCACATAAGATATAATCTTTTTTCACTTATCGCTTATGTTAGAACTCAAATATGGAATTGTTGGTTGCTATATATAGTAAGGCATGATATTGATTGAGGCTATTGAAGAAAATGTACATAGCATGTGAAAACACTTTTATAACATCTAATATGAACATAACTGGTATTATGTGCATGCAAGCAACTTATCAAACATACCTTTCCAGCCTCACGGCTCTTGGCTCTCAGCTTGTTGACCTGTGACTCAGCAATGTCAGCACGCTCCTGAGCTTCCTCAAGCTCATGCTGCACCTTCCTATACCTGGACAGGTGAGTGTTGGCCTGTTCCTCCTGTGAGGGATTTGGAGGTACAATTTCTTAGTTGTAAGTGATATTATGATGATATTATTGTTAATTCTGAAAGAAAAATATTATTTTGCATCATTGTATTTGACTTACAGCCTCCTCAGCCTGTCTCTTGTAGGCCTTGACTTTGAGCTGCAGCTTGTCCACCAGATCTTGAAGTCTGGCCACATTTTTCTTGTCCTCCTCAGTCTGCAGAGAATAAAGCATTGTCAGTGATAGAGTGTAGAGGTAGAATGAAGGATAAATAGTGATAGTTATTTAAGAGGGCAAACAGTACCTGGTAGGTCAGCTCCTTCACTCTCCTCTCATATTTGCGGACTCCTTTGACAGCATCAGCTCCACGTCTCTGCTCAGCCTCAACTTCATTTTCAAGCTCACGCACCTGTTATGTGAATATAAATAATGAATCAAAATGTAGTAGGATCTACAAAAATAGTAAGTACAATGTATTCCACATTATGAGAAGTATGATTTACATATTGAGACTAACAAAAAGTGAACATGAACGTATAGGCCTACAATACCTACCCTGGACTCCAGTTTCTGGAGCTGCTTCTTGCCACCCTTCATGGCCAGGTTCTCAGCCTCATCCAGGCGGTGCTGCAAGTCCTTGACTGTGACCTCCAGGTTCTTCTTCATCCTCTCCAGATGAGCGCTGGTGTCCTGCTCCTTCTTCAGCTCCTCAGCCATCATGGCAGCCTGAAATGAGAGAAATGTCATTAATTATTTGACC
>OMLB01058409.1:0-28148 GCA_900302555.1 Myripristis jacobus
TCGTCCTGCTGCGACTGCTGAGGCTGTGACGCCAGCTGGTGGGGGAACAGCTGTAAGGCAGGGTGGCAGCCTGCCGGGACACCACGGCTTTTTATTTACTACATGGCCTGTGTGTACATGAACTCAGACAAGAAACCATGGATTCATTTTTGTTTTGTTTTTTATCCTGTACACACTTTCCCATCACCTGCCTCTCCTTCACAAACAGGGACGGTGCCTGCTCGCTGAATAAAGTTTAATCAGTTTTAACAAGCTCTTACTCCAAACTAGCAGATGTGGCTGCATGTAATTCAAGATGAGTTAACCCTCCTCTGACGTTTGGGGTCAGTTTGACCCCAGCCAGTGTTTAACGTCTCTAAATGAATGATGAACATCATTTTTTTTGCTTCATATTTAATGAGTGTTCCTCTACCGGGTAAACATGAAATTGACATGATGATATGTTTTCAATGTCCTGTTCACACTTTGTAATGCATTGGTTATAAATAACCAAAATCTGTACTTAGAAATAATATAAAGCCATTAAAACACCAAAAATTAATATTTCTTTCCAATTTCAGATCAATCAGTGAGATTTTATGGTGATTTGCATATTTTTCCATTGTTGCGTAATAGGAATACTGGATGTATAAGTGGGGGTGGGGGGCAGTTATGTTTTATTTAAAGGGCTATTTAGGTAATCAACAAAGAAACATAAAGTGCCTGACACATAAACTTTGATAACAATTTTAGTTATAAGAATTTTGTGGAAGTTTAAACTGCATCTTTTAAACATAAAAGATGTTAAAAAATGTGAACATAACAGGAGGGGTAATATTATGAATTATAAAATTTAATCAATAAGATGTGATGTGTGGTTAGAAAAGCCTCAAACCACAGGTATCACCAATCAATCCACCAACAGAGACAATTGGATCTTAAACTGGACATTAGCTATCGACAGCACAGGACTTTGCTGCTGACTGCTGCCCCGGCCTCTGAGCAGCAGGAGGCAGGACCCCGGAGCTGATGCTCCTGTCATTCATGTCAGCGAGCTGCAGACAGTTAAAAGCATCAGGCAGAGTCTTTGCCCCTGAATCAGAATTTCAGCGGCTGATTTTCAGTTTGTTGGAGCTGGCTGCAGCCAATCCTAAGAAGTAACGTTACTCTGCCTGGATTACTTTTAAGGTACGTGAAGTTGGCAAGCATTTGAAATTACTTGCAGGTTATAAAGTCTAGCTTTCCTCTCCTTGCTTGAAAAGTTTACGAGGTTAGAGCAGCACTGCAGCAGAGCAGCACAGAACACGGCATTAGTTAATTTCTGTAGTTTTGGGAAAGATGTACTTGTTTGGTTTGGCATCCTCCAATATTTACATTCTCTCCTTCCTAAACATTTAGCCCTCAGTCAACGGGTAGTGTTTAACCATTAAAAACAAACAAACAAAGTACGTACATAGATATATAGATAGATAGATTATATTCAATCACGATTATTTTTCAGTAAAGTATTTCAAATTAGGCCTCAGTTAAAATTTAACATGCAACATTTAGGCTAGGGTAATGCACTGAAGAGAAACCAAACCAACACACCAACTCTCAGAGAGTTATTGGAACTCTAGGAACAAGCCAGTTTTCTTTTTATTTATCATATCCAGCCGCTCTGTTGAAAATCTTGTTTCAAAATGTGTGCTGGATGTGGACTTTGGCATTGAAGTCTGAGGACTGTCCGAAAACACAGTCCTCTCCACGTGCGTAAGGTTCACATGCTAGTAGGTCGTCATGCTCAGCTCCATTCATTCAGTGCTGAAATGCATGGGATATTGCAACATTTCACATGTGAACCATGGAAGAATCATCACAGGTGAAGGAAACAGCTCAGAGAGAATTCACTGCCACCTGGAAACAACCTTTTACTGACGTTTCAGTCAAGCTGACCTGTGTGTGTGTGTGTGTGTGTGTGTGTGTGTGTGTGTGTGTGCCAGTTGTGTATTGTTGAAAGAACCGAAACAACTAGTAAATCATTTCAGTTTCGTCAAAATATATCTGAATATATTTACAATGCTTTTCTTTCAGATGCAACAGTTATGAGTTCAGTCTTAGTGCTTTAGCATGCAGCTTAGATTCATAAACAGGCATTTGAGCTGATAATGTGTTGTTTTCTCGTTTGTTTGTTTGTTTGTTTGTTTGTTTGTTTTCCTATGTCTCAGGAGGATCTGATATAAATGAATTGCATCTATATGCTGGAAACTGACAAAGCAATCCAGGAAGAAGCTCAAGTTATCTTCATTTCTTTGACTTTTGATTTTCTATTGTGCAGTTAATTCAAGGTGATTTGGAGGGAGTTGGCAGGCAATACATGAAATCGATGAAGAATGACAGCAGTCCAAAGCCTCAGACAGCACTTTCTCAGAAGAGAGGCCAGTGGGCCAACAAAACAGAATTCATCTTAGCGGTGGCCGGACAAATCATCGGTCTGGGCAATGTTTGGAGATTTCCCTATCTGTGCTTCAAAAATGGAGGAGGTGAGAGCAAGATCTTTAGAGATGACACTGAGGATTTTGACTGCATGATCGTCTTGACTTCAGCTCTGTCCCTGTTCTTCTAACAAGGGGTTTTCCTGGTCCCCTATGTCCTGATGCTGTTCACCTGTGGGATTCCTCTCTTCTTCATGGAGGTTTCTTTGGGGCAGTTCACTCGCCAGGGTGGGATCACATGTTGGAGGAAAGTTTGTCCTCTTGCTCAAGGTAATTATGAAGACATTTTTGCATCTTTCCCCACTGGAAAGCTGGTTAGTCAATCGGTCGGTCAGCAGTTAGGTCCGGAGAGCCATGTCCAAAGCTGATGACTTGATCACCATGAATGTTGATGACTAGAGCCTGTCTCTTTTGATGTATCTAAGATCTTCCCTCTAGCACCACCTGCAGGCCCAGTGGGGCACCTGCGTTAGAGATTGCCTGCTTGTTGATTTCTCAAATGTCCCACTCTAACACTTCAACTGAGTAGAGAAAATGATACAAGGACCTGACATATTTTCACTATTAGGTTTGGGCTATGGCAGTCAATTGGTGGTTTTCTATGGTGTAATTTATTACATCGTCATACTGGCTTGGGCCTTCCTCTACCTCTTCTCGTCCTTCAACACTGAGCTCCCCTGGGCCAACTGTAACAACACCTGGAACACAGGTACACCCATAAAATATGTCGCTATTGTGTTTATTGCCTGTGAATTTGTTTTAAAATGTTTATTATATGGATTTCCTGCTTCCTTACAATCAGCAGAAATGTTTTTGTTCTCTTTTCCATCTTTAGATAATTGTTTTGATCATGGCCAGAATCATTCACCATCTAATCACAGCTTCAAAAATGCAACGTCTTCTTTCCAAGAATTTTGGCAGTAAGTAACCGCCATCACTAGTATCCAAAGAAGAAATATTTCTCTTTACCAAGAGGAATTTGCTCCTCAGTAAACCTTCTGATGTTCAGGAGAAGAGTCTTAGGCCTGTCTGGAGGGATCGAGGAGATCGGGAGTCTCCGATGGGACCTGGCTGGGTGTCTTCTGCTCACTTGGATCATCTGCTACTTCTGTATCTGGAAGGGAGTCAAGTCTTCAGGAAAGGTGAGGCACCATCTCCCCAGGTTACGTTTGACTGGCGCTCTAACACAGAGCAACTTGCATCATTCTTTATCTTTCACCTTTTCTTAATATTGAGTTATGTAATATATAACCAAAAACAACTAAATTCTACAGCTAATGTTGAAAAAAATCTGTTCAACCGATGTTAGTCTTAGGCTTAAATTTACAGGTTCTTTTTGATCATTAAAAGATTAAAAACAATACCTCTGAAACAAGCTTCAGTAAACACATTCAGGGCAGAATTTTAGATCCAAACTCATCTGATAATCTTCTGTGCATCCAGGCTTGACTGTAGCCTCGCAGCATTGATCTGCAGATTGTTTCTGTGTGTTTTTTGCTGACTGTTTCCCAGGTGGTGTATTTCACTGCTACTTTCCCCTATGTGATGATGATTGTGTTGCTGGTGCGCGGTCTCACTCTGCCAGGAGCCCTAGATGGTATCAGATTTTACCTCTACCCTGACCCGGTCCGGCTCACCGATCCTCAGGTGCCGTATCACCACCGCAAAGCAAACAGGATAATATACATTCCTCTGTTATCTGCTGCAGCTGCCTCAGTAAGGCCTGGCCATGGTGTCTATGCTGAATTTTTCTATATCATCATTACTGAAAAAAGCATTACGGTACAAAAGAAACATTCTGTTTTAGTGAGTGAATAATTAAAACAATTTCATGAGTTATTATGATTGCTGGTTGATGTGTATCAGATTTATAATGATATGTACTTTTTATTTATCTATTTGTTTTATTCTCTTTGACTTCTAATGACCTGTTCATTGGAAGAGTTTGTTTTCAGAGATTTAAGAGCACTTCTGGTCATTCCACAGCATTCCAGTGTTTAATGGCACACAGACGGAGAATTACTGTTACAGTATACATGTATTTGTATACGTTATGAACAGTAATATTTAAATGGAAAATACCAGATATTAACAGTCATTCTGTGGTTATTTTAGGCATGGATGGATGCTGGAAGCCAGATATTTTCCTCCTATTCCATCTGTATAGGATCTTTACAAGTTTTAGGAAGTTACAACAAGTTTGACAACAACTGCTACAAGTATGAGGAAACATTTTCTATCTCTTTTTATATCCCTATATCTATTATATCATCGGATATTTGCATGTTTTATAATACAGCGTATATTTCCCTTCTGTTTTACAGAGACAGTTTATACTTATGCCTGCTGAACAGCATAACCAGCTTTGTGGCGGGCTTTGCAGTCTTCTCTGTCCTGGGCTTCATGGCGAATCAACTGGATGTGGACATTACAAAAGTGGCTGAGTCAGGTATGAGACTCTAGATGACACCCAAAAGAGGTCAGCGTAACACTGAAAGCTTTAAGGGGCTCAAACCCATATGATTATCTTTCACAATTTATTATGCCAGAGAGATGAGGCTGGTGGCTTGTTACACAACAAATATAGCACAAATCCACCAGATTGCCTAAAAAACCTAACTGAAAAAAATCATGTTCCTGGAGAATTATTCTGCAAAATGTTGTGCTGCCCATCAACATACAGCCAATCAATTCACATGACCGTGACAATATGTGCTCATCTGCAATTGATCAAAGTCAGCTCAGGTCATTAAATATGTCTACTCTGGCATTTCAAAGCTGGTGCTCTAAGTACCAACATTTTTAGCATTATCTGGATGATTACATTCAGTGAAATTTGGTGTAATTGCTCCAGGACAGATTTTTCAAAATGAGAGGCAGGCCTCCGCCGGCAGAGTTTCAGGGAGGCTCAGACAGTGAGGGTGAAAATTCATCAAGGGTTTCAAATAAACTGTTTTTTAAATTAGTTATCAAAAGGATGCTGTGTAATAGACTCAACATTAGTCATTTGGTTAAAGAGACTTTTCAGAGAAAGTTACAGGGTATTGCATTATTTTCCCAGGGTCAGACAAACTAATAGATGCCTTTTGCAGTCAAACTTTTAAATGCATTTTTTACATATTTGCATGCAGTTTCAAGTTATGGTGAACAGCAATATTAATTTTTCCTGGATATTTTATTCCTTATGCCTTTCGGATCATGTAGCGGCCACTAAGATAAGACAGTCGCAGACTTTGAAAACCGCTGCTCTGAGACAATGTTCAAGTGAAAATATGACATATGGTCATGATTCATCTAACTGTGTGTGCCAACGGATATAATAATTATGTAAAAGCATATTAGAACTTGTTGATTGGAGTGAGCTCATAAAATCAGTGTGAAATTTGTATTTTTTACACAGCAGCCTATAAAAGCAATCAGTATGTGTATGGTTGTGTCTTCTCTGGCTCAAGGCGAGGACTATAGTGGCATGTGAGATACATCAGGGCCCATATCACACATTGTAATTTTTGTGCATTTTTTAGAAAATCTGTTTTTTTAGTAAATGGAAAAAAAAAATGTTGTTTTTACAAGGATCAATTTTTAAAACTATCAACACAGTATAAACACAGTACACTATAAACCACTGGTTTTGAAATTTTATGAAATTGTAGAAATGTCACAGTGTTATGTGCTGGAAGTTTATGAAAACTGAAAGCGCCAGTAGCTGACTGTCAATTATTCCCTTGACCCCTTAAATCCTTGTGTATTTAACATTGCAAGTACGTCTTGAATCCCTCACTTCTGTTGAAGCTTTACTTCTTCTTAACTTTATCTCATTTATGAAGTTGAGCTTTATGTACTTTGAAAAGCAATTCAAAGATAATCTACATTTTGTGTCATGCAAATCTGTTTTTGACTGGCTAGTTTTCCCACAGCTCTGAAACATTACCCTTCTCGTACAACATCTTTCACAAAATCTTAATTATGTACAGTATTTACATGTGTGTGACTTCAAAGATTCACCAGTAATTACCAGAGCAACCTAATCTGGTATTTGAATATGAACCAAATTTATTTTCAGATACTCTGACAATCCAACTGTGTGAATTAACTGGTTGCAGGCCCTGGTCTGGCGTTCATCGCTTATCCTCATGCAGTAGCCATGATGCCTGTTCCCCAGCTCTGGGCCTCATTCTTCTTCATCATGATCATCTTGCTGGGCCTGGACAGTCAGGTAGAGTTTTCCTCTGCAGTTACTGTAAGACGATGTGACTGTATTTCCACAGTCGTTCCATTCTGTGCAAGGAAAAACGTAAAAACTTTTGTTCAGTCAACTTATATAAGCATGATCTTAATGCATTTCTCTGAGCGAAAATGATCTCTGTTTTGTGTTTGCAGTTTGTGTACGTGGAGGCCCTGGTCACATCTCTGTCAGATATATATCCATCTTTCTTTCACGTTGGTCATCGACGAAAACTACTTCTGCTAGCCGTCTGTGTTGGATGCTTCTCAATCGGCCTCCTGATGGTCACTGAGGTGATGCTTTTGAATGTCAGCAGACATTATATGAACAGATCTCTCTGTTTTCTGTGCATATGTTTTACTCAATGTCTCTCTTTTTCTTTCTGCAGGGTGGACTTTATGTATTTCTGCTTTTTGACTATTATGCTTGCAATGGGATGCCGGTTATGGTTTTTGCTATCATTGAGTGTTTCATTATAGCATGGGTGTACGGTAAGGAACAGACTTTTTAAAAAAATCAGAAATCATAAATATATATCTTCTGTGGGTCTGTCTAGGCATTGAACGTGAATGTGCATTTGAAAAGGTTAAAAGCAGGACACTGTCCTGCAAATGCTAGAGAGCTTTGGGTGGCTAGACACGCATTTCTAAGTTTAACAAAATGTTTCAGCCTCTATGAGCTTAAATTAATTCCAAACAGCAGTTCACTCCTGATTAATCTGAGACATAGTCCAACAACAGGCTCAGAAGTTATTTGTGTCAAATGCTGATAGATATTATTTATACCCTCTAATCAAAGAAAATCCAAATCTCCAGTATATTATAGAATAATGACAACATTTATTTGTGCCTGAGTTCAGAGTTTGAAGACAGACATGACTTAAGTGAATTTCTGTGTCAAAGGTGCTGATAAATACTACGATAATGTTATGGACATGATTGGTTACCATCCCTGGCCTTACATGAAATATTGCTGGAAATACATCACACCGGCTATCTGCACCGTAAGTTAACTACAGTATATATGAGATAACATTGTTTCTTAGGCTATTTTTCAAGTTAAAAAAGGATTAATAGGACTAAAATTTGATGTATCAAGAGGGAGACAGAAACACTTTTTATTTTGTTTGTTATATTGATGTTTTGGGTTTAAATTCTCTGCTGAGCTCGTTTCATTTCTTTTTTCTGCACAGGGCATACTCCTCTTTTCCTTGATCCAGTTCAGCCCTCTGAAATACAACAACACCTACCAATACCCCTGGTGGGGCTACGCCATCGGGATGTTCCTGGCTCTCTCCTCAGCTCTCCTGGTTCCTCTGTGGTTTCTCTACAGCGTGACTGTAACCCCAGGGACTCTGAGACAGGTACACTGTGGACTGTGGAAAATTAACCTGGTGTGTCGCTGCTGGTCAGCTTTCAAAAGTAAACTAGAAATGAACGCAGAATGCTTGGGTATTGATCATCTTATTTATTTCATCTGGGTCTTTTGCAAAATGCATGCCTTGAAGCCAAACATATTTGACAGGGCTATATAGAGTAATTTGAAAAACTGTTGCTCTTACAAATGACCAACAAATCATTTTTTAATTTGGTATCATTCGTATTCACACTGAATGGTACCAACACAGTGCAAGGGGATTATAAATTACAGACCATAATGGGGATTTATGTTTCCCTCCGTCCTCACAGAAGCTGAAAGTGTTATCCACTCCAGCAGAGGACCTGAGCCGTGCATCCCCAAAGAGGAACCTCAGCCCTGAAGCCCTTCAGCCATCCACAGAGCTGTGTGTGTTAAACACAACTCACCCAAAGGATCCTGCCAACACCGAGGCGCCATAACTCAGGTGCTGCTGTGAGCTGGGTTTCGTAGTATGTTGTGTTGTGTTGTATGTGTTCGTAGGAAGAAAAAAATCTGGACATCATCCATTCCATGTTTTTTTTTATTTCAGCCTTTTATCTACGTCTGAAATTGTTGTTTTTGATGGTGATATACCAAAATAAAAGTGTGCGTGTGCTGTTCATTTGTGAAAAAGTACTGATGATTGTATTGCACTGATGATGATTTATGAAAGGGGAATTTTAAGGTTTAGTGTGTTTGTTGTTGGGGCAGCAACAACCAGATCAAATATAGACCCACTTAGACTGAGGTATGGAAGATGCCATACTCTGCCATACCAATTGACCAGCATTACTGCACTGCTAGTAGTAATATTATTTGCAGTAATAACAGTAAACAGAGCTGCAAAATGGCATTACTGGGTTTCAAGTCCTTGTCAATAAGTGAAATAACTCTATGACAAATTAAACTGACAAATAAAACTATGACAAAAACTGTGACATGCAAAGAGACATAAGAATTGTTCAAATATTAGATTTCAAAGTAATGTGAATATACTAGTTAGACTGGGGCCTGCACATCAAGCGTCATGGTAACTGTATGTCCTCACTGTTCAGTTATAAGGTTTGATATGATGTCACATGAACCAAGGGCACCTTTGCCAGTGTGGGACATTTTTTTTAATAATCATCATCTCTATAATAATGCTCTAAAACCATAACATTCAGCTATATAGATCATGAGCTTTTGCAAATATTTAATACTTTCAGGAACTTTAGTTTCCTTTTGAAGATAACAATGTTTTGTATAGAAACTAAGTAAAAACAAATATAAAGCACACACATCCAAAAACTTAGATCTAGGTGCTAGACTGAAAAGAGTGAAAAATAGTCTCTATATTAGAGTTGGCTCCCATGGCTTTTCTTGTTACCACCACATGTGACGTTTCCAGCACAAGCCCTTCTTCATAAGATATTCAGACATAACTGGACATAAAAAATGAAATGCAATTTCAAAGCAGTTTAGCATAGAAATGTTACTATTACTCTGAAGTGCAGACGACACTGAAAGTGTTTTGCTATTTGGCCTCTTTTGGCCAAAAACAAAGTATTATCAAATCTTCTGTTAGATGTGATTTGCATATAAATGAGGTAGGATCACATAAAGGTTGAGATGAGGACACTGAGTGTCTTATTGACTGTGTGAACCCACAAAACAGTTATGAGTTGTGAATGAGTGACAGTCTACAGCTTAATGTGCCAACATTACAATTCACAACCAAACTTCAAGTTTTGACTAAGACTTGGAGGAATATCTGTTCAGAGAGAGTGGGTGGCTGTCTTGGCAAAGCTGTAGAGGACGAGTGGCCCAATAAATCTAGAAAGATTCATTTCAGGCAGACATACTACTGTGTGAGAGTCATGGCCTGTTTTGCAAAATGAGGAGTAGCCAACATATTTCAGGGACATTTTGCCACCCAAATCCATCATAATGCCAAAATACAGGTGAACCCCTAAAGAAAGGTTGGAAAGTAATTTCAGCTGATTTGACAAATGACTTCAGCTGATTCAGGTGGACAGTATCACCACAAACCATGATAGTGTAGAACAGAGCAAGGAGAAGAAACACAGTTTAATTTAAAATTTAAAAAAATAATAATAAATTTAATTTAATAAAAATTCATTAACGGTCTAATAGCATACAGTCTTAATGCTGCTTGTTAGAGGTAGACCAATTGCTTTTACAACAGTTGACACAGCTCTACTTAGGCAAGTGGTCTTGGCTTTTATGTATTACTAATTTAATCATGTACATTTGTATTGTAAACCCTTCTGCCACAATTATATAGCACTCTTGCTGTATTTAAAAGTGCTACATAAATAAAAGTGATTGACTTGACATCTTATTATATTTAATGATCAAATTACGGTGTAAAGCATGCTGTATCTGTCTTTCTACAGTGTTATGAGTAATATCACACAACAACTGTGACAGTGTTGTCAGCGTGTTGCCCAAAAGACCACTGCTCCTAGAGGCTCTCTCTTGCCATCTAGTGGAAAAACAGACACATTACTAGAGCCGTGCATAATGTGGAATGAGGTTAAAGGCAGTTACAAAACTAGTTTACTGTTTTAGCAATCTGCTACAAGAAGCGCCTCTAATACTTTGATGTGTGATAATAAACTCATGTGGTGCTTCTCCAGAATATTTCACATTAACTGTATGTCTTCTTAACTTCTTAAGTGTTCATGTGAGATCAATCATTATGACACATTTCAACAACACAAACCTTACCCTCTGCACTTGATACCTTTAAAAATACAAAAGTGACGGGTAATCCAGGTTAGCAGGGGACAGAAGCCAAACAGATATGAACAACCTCTTCAAATCCTTCAACTGGGAAGAATCTTCCCCAATCGCACAAACACTTGCTTTGCTCTATTTCTTAAGGTCTATCCTTTTTTGTGGATACTACCCTCGATTCTATCTTAGAGAGGTTTTCCATGTGCACAAATGGTTCAACATCATAAGAATCATAATATGATTTTCTGGGATTTTACCTTTACTCAGGCTACCTCATCCAATATTTAGTCATGTCTTTCCATACCTCAAAATCTGATGAAACGCTGTGAAAGCACTCTACACCTCCAGTTAACGACACTCTTGATCACACCCATAGAATTCAAGTCTGCTGGAAAATTTCTTCATCTTCCATATCTTCAATTTTCTCATGAGAGTCCAGGCTGTAATGATTCCATCCATGGTGTGTTGGCTTAGAAATAGGAGAATATTAGGATATACCAAGACATCAAATACTTCCAAAAGAATCAGCTTTAAAGATTCTGAACACAAAATAACGCTAAAGTAAATTTATTGTGAGAACTTGTAAAACACCAATTGCAACACTGGTAGTTCGCATAAAATCAAAGGCATTGCAGTTTTATCAGTTGAAGAAATAGCTGCCATGCTGACTATCTTGTACATCTTAATACTGCAACATTGCAAACAGCTGTGAAGGCCACCAGGAGGCAGCACCATCGCTTTCTCTATGTTCTAGTTTCTGGTTTTATTTTGGTTATTCTGATTAATATATTGGCTCTGACTGGTTGATTTTATTTTTCATCTCACTCCATTTCTCCTGAGACCACACAATGTGGTCTGTACATGTTTATATTGGGAATTTAAGGAAGCCTTCTATATGTGTGTCTGTTTGACATGAGACAACTGACATCAGTTACACCTGGATTTCACTTTTGGGATCTAACCCAACCCAATTTGAGCCATGCCTATGAAGACTATTTAATCTCAAATGTGTCTGTGAAGATTGTATACAGTATATGTATGAGAATGGCGTTCATGGGTCATAGGAAAATGTGCATAAAACCTGCCATCATTTGCATATAGGTTATGAATCCATTTGCTTAAGGCACGATATATTTGGTATGATCGATACTGTAAGATGTGCACACTCAGATGGCCTTACAGTCTCAAACAGTGAATCTTGATCCTCAAAATTTTGACAGAAAATTTGAGATGTCAGTGACAACCATCATCCAGTTGACTGGCTCACCATCCAGTGGCCCTATGAATGCTATTCCAGAGAGGGGAAAAAAAACCTGGAGGCAAACTGTGATGTTCACGATCATGAAAGTTTGCAAGTCTCACTCCTGAATCTTGTCAACAGCCTGAAGCTAATGCATTTGTCTGCCTGCTCCAAGATTCAAGGGCCACCTATAAACAATATCTTGCAGGGGTATAGGAGGAACAATATGATCCTGCCATAGGAGGAAAAAAAACATTAAGCACTGTTGGTGCAGCTATTCTGAAAAGCTACAGCACATTGGAAGGAGATGATCTGCAGCAAAATTACCATCAAGAGAAATTTAGTTTTTTTTAACTAGTTAGGAAAAATGCTTCAAACTTGATTGTGTCTACATCTTCACTGTCATAAAATAAATAAAACTAATAAAACTAATGCCTAATTTAGATATTAAAAGTTGCATTTTAAGTGCAGGGACTGTTCACTGACTATTTGTGTGATAGCCACACTGGCGCTGCTGCAGCTTGCCAGCAACTAGACAAACTAAACAACCATTTCTGAGTTCATCACTGGTATTAGAGCAAGGATTGCCAACTTTCTGTGACATGTAAACTCAAAATAAAGGCTCTTTTTAACATTTAACTTGCACAATCTTAGAAAGGAAACTTGCTTAAATGCTGTTTTGCAGACAAAGACATGTGGTAGCTGCAGCAGTAACTGGGTCATGTCAAACTCACAAATACCAAGTGAGCTGTATAATTTTGGAGGGGGTATAGCCTGCTATATACAGCTGCCATTAAGTGGCTGTAAACCCACTACATAGTAACATATAGACACTATGGTCGCTATAGGACAGCAGTCTCTTCTCTTTGGAGTTGATGGTATGCTTTGTTCCTCTCTCGTGCCAGGCATTTGGACTTGGTCCCTCAGATCTGATGCGCGCGGCTTCCCCAGGTTTTCGCACGCAACTCGGCGGTCCAATCAGAGCGCAGTTCACCTCAGAAGCGTCTCGTTGCCAGGCAGTTCTCCCGAAACCAGCCTCGCTGCAGCGTAGGTGAGCTCCTCAAAAACTTTTATTTAAACTCATAACTTCAAACAGTGTCGCGTAAACTCTTTGCTAAGGGTGGCGACATACAAATAGAAGCATATTTCCTTCGAGCAACAACTCTTGTGTCAGCTTCTTTATTTTTGTTGTCTGTGTTTTGAGTGTAAGTTGTGCACATCACCAGGTCCAGCCAAGAGGTCATGGCTGCAGTCAGAGTAGCCGCATGTATCTCTGTGTAGAGTGAAAGAAGATGCTCATCAAGATTTGCACACGTTCATTCACGAATATATGCTTTTGCAGGTCGTTTGAGTCGACAGTGTTCAGAGTTTAGTCCACTTCTGTCACCGGCAGCTGCTCTCACGGTAGCAACCCAGCTGGAGACAGGCCACGCCCACCAGCGGGTTACTTCAGCGCCGCGAGCTCATGCTCTCGCTCTTGCAGCCAATGAAAACCGAGAACACACCCGAAAAATTTGCATACAACCAATGATATCGCAGCTATGCAAATACCCGGCTGCCTTGCATTGTTCCCGACGGGTTTTAGGAGAAGTTACCAGATTTGTCTCTCAGTTGCAGCACAGTGGACGTACAGTTATACAGAGCGTGTGTGTATGTGTGTGTTTGTCATTACCGAGCGAGAATCGTGAATCATCACTACGCTTTGGTCTATGGTGGACTTGGATTTTATGTACAACATGACATTTGAGGAATTAAGTGGGGATTATTCTCAAGAAAGGTAACTAAACTAGAGTTTGTATTTGTATTCGGTTTATGTCTCACGTGTTGTCGGCAGCCTGCTTCTCGTTGTATTGTATCGTTGGTGCGCAGGATATGCAGTAGATTAATGCATGAATAAAAAAAAAATTATTAGTGTAATTTAAGTGTAATTAACTTCATTAAAATCAAATACACATCACTCGTAACGCTAAAACGAGGCTCGCTCAGCTCAACCGTTGAGTCCATGTCGCGAGACCGTATTTTCTGGACAGTTTAATATTTTAACGGTAAGCTGCAAGCCGGCTTTCGGTATTATGTCCAAGAATAGGCCAAATAACTTGAGAAAAGTCATTATGTCTATTTTTTTTAGTATATTCTTGGTGCTACAAAGAGATTTCCACTGTAAAATCGCTCATGCTCCGTGGTGACAGCGAACAACTTGCCTGTCAGTTGTGCATTGCTAGCTACAGCAGCCCGGCTAGCTAACGTTAACACAAAGGAGACGTTTAAAGTGTAATTTGGCGTCGTTGTGGTGTGTTTATCGTCAGCTAATGTGTGCCTCTGTGTTGCAGAATGGATTCTGTGGCGAAGGCTTTGGAGGAGGTCCTCACTTCTGCGTTGCCTCAAGGCTGCATCACCGTCGGGGTCTACGAGGCAGCCAAGTCACTCAATGTGTAAGTGCAGCTGCGTGGTTATCTGCTGACACGGAGCTCCAGACTTCTTATCAAAGCCTGGTTGTTTGAGATCTCTTGCTTACATGTACACTGAAATGTGAGCTGTGGGGAGTTACTAGTATGCACTAGATGTATCCTGCCTCAATTTAGCTAGGGTTGTTTTTTAACTTTATGAAATCTAAGTTATTGTGAGTTTTAAAAAGCTTGCAAGGTTCATCTGCCAGACTTTCAGGATGTAATAGTCACTGCTTTCTCATGCTGAAGTTAAAAATAAACTAATCACAACTACTTTTTTTTTTCTTTTTCTGCTGTTTTAGAGATCCTGATAATGTAGTTTTATGCATCCTGGCTACGGATGACGAGGATGTGAAAGATGTGGCCCTTCAGATCCACTTCACGCTCATCCAGGCTTTCTGTTGTGAAAACGACATCAACATCCTGAGAGTGAACAACACCAGGCGCCTGGCGGAGATCCTGGGTGGAGGAGGAGGGGCGAAGCAGAATGGGGGTGAGCCCATGGACCTGCACTGTGTCCTTGTCACGGTAAGCACCTCTTTATGTGTCACTATTCAAGTTTTATGAGCCAAACAAGTCTTCTGTATCCCATTGTTGCACCACATATTGATAAAACATTACAGCAAAAAAGTTATCAGTGTGCTTGAAATTGTTTCTATAATTTGTGAATATATTTTCAGTCTCCATTGTGCAACTTACAAAACATGTACAGCAATTTAAGTGAAGTCAACATAGTGCAGCATTTATTAGGCTATATCAAGAATGGAACTGAAGCTGTGCATAGTTCATTTTATAATGTGTATGCATGTCCTTGCATAAGCCCGTAGCTGCATGTATGAGGTAGAGGCATATCAGTTTCACTCAAGGGACTTGCCAGTTCATGTTTTTATGCTGGTAGTCAACACTGAGTTTTTTCTCATATGACTTCCGAGGTATTTGAACTGAAGGAAATAACTTTGACTTGTAATGCATGCGCATCTGTGAAACTTGTGAAAAAAATAGACATGAACTGTTTAATAATCAACCCCCATCCCCCTTGACTCATTTATTGTTTTAGAGCCCGCACTCATCATCGTGGAAGGACCCGGCCTTGAGCAAAGTGAACCGCTTCTGCAGGGAGAGCCGCTGTATGGATCAGTGGGTGCCCATCATCAACTTGCCCGAACGATGAACAATCTTCCAACCGACAGAAAAGACCTATGAAAGGACTGTTCTCTGCACAGGAAGAGTGGTGTGAACCCTGACGGACACATTACCACACAGAGATCAAATTCCATAGCTCTCCTGATGGCACAGAAAAGCAACATCTACGTTAATGAATTTGGAGGGGAAAAAAGACCCCACCTTCTAGATGGGATGTGTTTCAAAATAAAAAAAAAAAAGATAGGAGGTGGATTTCCACTGGGACAGGACTGTTGGGAGTTGTGGCTGTCAGCCTTGGCAACCAAGATGAGATGGCGAGGCACTTTCTATGTATCGTCATAAGGTGGAAATAAAAAGCGTCTGTGCTTTTTAATGTGAAGATGGACACCGTATAGAAGGGTTGTATCATGTATTTGTTTGGTAAAGCCTTTGTGATACTCAGAAAAGTGGGGAGAAACTAGAAAAGTGAGCTGTTGAGTGGACCAAGGCCTAGGCCTCTCCCCACAGAAACAAAGCACTTGTTGAAACACTGGACCTTTGCAATTTCACGCATTTCATTTAAATTGTTGGTGTTGATGTTGCTCTAGTCAATATTATCTTAAAAGGGAAGGGCTAGATATCCAATGAAGTTATTCTGTGTTTTCAGTGTTTCCTATGCCAACTGGTTTTTCCTACAAGTGAAATAGTTCTTTTTTCTTTTTTTCTTTTTTTTTTTTTAACAATTTAAGTTATTTATAATGATATTTAAGTGTATTTATGTTTCATTTTTTACTTTTACTATTTGCAAAATCTAAATTCAGGACACAGATGTATTGTGGTCAATAAAAAGTATTTTTGGAGCCAGAACTAGATGTCTTTTCATTTTGCATTTCTGGAAATTTAGCAGAGCTGAGCTGAATTTTGACCTTTTGCAAACAGTTGTAAAGAGGAGTCACATGCAGATCATAGGGGTCATGCTGGCCTCGGTGACATCTATGAGCTGAAGAGAACAATAATCCTCAATGCTCTCTGCTGATTGTTCTGCCTTGGTCAGCAGGACCATGTTCATTCATCCAAACAGTTCCCTTTTCACCCATTCCCTGTGATTTGTTGGGACAGTTTAGGTTGCAATTTCACCAGCTGACTTCCTTGAATAGAGTTTGTGACAATTGCACACGTGCTTGCAAAGTCAAAGAGGGAATATGCGCTAACAATGCAAATATGGCAGGTGTTTCACTACAATTAATTATCCATAATGGGGTGTCATAAGTGTATAGTACAACTTAGCTCAAATGTCAGCTCTGAGGCTGCTGGAACCAGTTGCTTGCCGGCTGCTCTCTCTCTCGAAAAAAAAGAAAGTCTGGTGTAGCTTACTGCAAATCACATGACTGGAATTCCTTGGAATCTTTTGTAATAGAGGCAGTATCGTGCAAAGCAGTTGTGTAAACCAGTCTAAACCACTCCTTCAATACCACCCCCCACCCCCCCTTTCCTTTTCCCGCGGTGTCATGTGAGTAGGTGAGCAAGTGCTGATGATGTCACTGAGGTGATGCAAGGCAGGCCTTCCCCTTGTAAATGCAGAGTCATGGTCATGAGATAAACAAGACGAGGCTCTGTCTCATGTTTGAGCTGCAAGATCCACTTTCTGGTCGAACTTCAGCTTTCACATGAGGGAGATCACCTAGCAGGTTTTAATGTTATTCAAACTGAACTCCACAGAAAATCTTACAAAATGTAACCCTAACCCTAGCCAGAGCAGTGCTTGCTGCTACAAGGGTTGTCCAGTTACAGTCTCCCTGCTCACTTCACCACCCCTGCAGACGTCAATATTTCATTATAACACGAGTTCCACTGGGAGAGCTGCGCTTGTTTACAACAAACCTGGCTTCTGCTGAGACCAGGTCAAAAAGCTGCAAAAAAAACGCAAAAAAGAAGGACTTCATCCTCCTACACCTGTCCCACAATTACTACCATAATACATTAAACAAAACCAGTTATGCTAATTAGGCCATTCATTAAGAATCACTGCATTAAACAGGAAATATAATTTGTCAACACATTCTTGACTTAAATATCAGTGGCATTAACACAAACTCCATAGTAAACCATGAGGGGGTTATATTAGTTTAAATAAAATCACTTTTTCCACATTAACATGCAAAGGTGCACACCAGGGCAGTCCAACATCTGATGAGATGAACTACGCTACAGGGGAAACGTATGGTGCATATAGTGGTTTCATGGAAATCATTTTTCCCTCATTAATTTGTAAATGTATGCAGCAAGGTGCCACCACATCTAATGAGATCATCTACTCTATAGAGGAAACATGCAAATCAGTATCAGTCATGTATTGTTTTTGTGTTATTGTGTTCACAACATTGTGTCTACACACAGATATATGCCACAATGATGATATAATGTCCTGAATACAATGAGCTATGTTGGAAGGACACAATAAAATACTGAGTCGTAATGACTGTCTCCATCATACATTATGGCACGCTCTGAAAGTTCTTACACCTAAAGCAGATTTAAAAAACACCTCGACTGAAGTGTTACCCTGCCCCAGAGAGCCTCTCAGGCCGTCTGGATCCAGCGGGCACTATGTTAAAGGTTGCCTGGCTGTATCCTCAGGCATGTGACAAGGTGTGACACTGATGTCATGTGGTATTGTCATGCTGCAGGGTGAAAGGTTATTTAAAGATAACAGTCGAGGGGGCTGATGTAAGTGTCGTGTTGGCACCTAAAACAGTCTAGACGTCGAGGCCGGGAAATCACACAGGGTCGATGTTTAGTTTCAGTTTTCCATGAGGGAGTACACCTGTCTGGGAAAAAAATCACAGACCGCATGAAAACCTTCAGTTTTGCACTTTATAGGCATATACAGTCCAATTGAATATTCTTTAATGTATCTTATATATAAGTAAAAATACTCTTATACAAATACTACCAAAACTACACATTCATAACACTGTGCAGTGAATAATGCAAAGCACACAAGTGTATATTCAATATCATATCATAAAAATAACATTGTCCTTGCTGAGGAAGTGTTCATCAGTCAATATTTTGTGGAATAACCCCGATTGTGATGTGTCTTGGCATGCTCAATCAATACCTAATCAATACCTAGTCAGTACCTCATTAAGCTCAATCAGGTGGCCTGCTGATGGGATTTAACAAGCATGTGGAATGCCCAGGGTGCCTTGAAGAGAGAATTGGGACTCTCTGCTGCAGAAAAATATACTTATTCCAAAACTATGAACTGCTATTTCAATTTTTGTTTAGTTTTTTTTGGCATTTCTGTTCTATTTGATAGTGACAGTGGAGAGAGACAGGAGAGACAGGGAGAGAAAGGAGGCGACATGCAGTGAAGGGTTCGTCACAGACACATCGTATGTCCCCTGCCGGGTGAGCCGCGGGGGCACCCGTGGGCTCATCTCTTAATTTTTTATCAGAGCTGCACAGAGTTGTTGATTGCCGGCCATTATTTAGGTGCAGCATTGCCTATGCGTTTATAAATCTGAGCAGAATTTGATAAATTTGATAAGTCAGTCTGCACTTCGTATGCATTGTCATGTACAGCACAACTCGGGGAACACATTGCATAACCCAGGTCAGTGGTACAATGAAGAATTGCAATATACTCATTGTGCCATAGTTTAAGAACATACAACAGTCAATGCACTGTTCCCTGTGGTGAGAAAAAGCAAATATCAGCTCAAGATAATGCTATTGTGAATTAAAGTTACAGTTTAGTTATGGGTGCGAGGCATGAATTATGAAAGGTGTGTTTCAAAACTGTGATGCAGCCTGCAAATGGGAAGCTATGGAGGCGTAGGAGGCTGCAGCAGAGCGGCTGCACAGAGGTGGAATGGAAACACTGCCACTGCTGCTGCTCCAGCTCCATAGGCATACATTCAGCTAAAATTGGCTTTAATAGTCCTATCTGTTGTGTGTAGCCTGGCCTACGAGAGGAACAGAGGTGCCACTATAGTCAGCTCCATCAACCCCCACCCACCACCCACCACCCTCTGCCTCTCATCCATCCTCCCTCCCCTGCCTCTCCCCCACATCAGCACATTCCAACACACTGACACTGTACTGCCAAGCCAGATTTTAATAGTGAGGTACATGGTCAGTGGGCCTGCCTGCCAGGCGCTGGCCATATTCCCCTCTATCATCTCACATTGCTGCACAATGACACACCGGGATTACTGCAGAGTCTGTGCACTGGTGGCTTGCACACTACATGCCTTTTAGAGGCATGCATGCTTATGGAGAACATCGTGTCTGTCACAAATCAGTGCATGGTGGAAACATCACTAGGGTAGCACTTTGTTCCATGCTTCATGTACTTTTTTAAATTTGCCAGTGCAGGCGCAAAAATGTGAAGTATGATCTTGCAACACCGCTGTGCCTGATATCATAGGGACAATGCATTGTGCTGTGATTCATGGTACATGTTGTTTTTGTGTTTGATTAATACGAACTCAGCCAGATGAGATAATTATGACCTTTTTTTTTGCATGTGATGCTTGCATTTGTTTGACATGCACAATAACAATGCACTCCCAGCAGCAGCATCCTTAAGGGAATAGGGAATAGGGAACAATCTATGAGAAAAATCCATGAGAAAATCAGAGCCTGTTAGTATTTTAGCCAATCTGGACAATAAATGACAATCTTATTTTATCTGTAGTTTCCTTTATGTGTGAGAAAAGACACAAGCAATTCAGTATTTTTACAGTTTCAACAATAGGTGACAACAGATACTATCCTTGCATGATTGTGTGTGGTAGAATCTAACATGCTGTTTACCCACCAGCTGGCAAAAGACAAGGTCACAGAGACCCAAGTGGCCACCAACAGAGAATGAAAACAAGCCTTCAGGCTAAGTAGACATTTTCCCAAAATAGTTGCTCCACTCTCCAAGAGCGGAAATCAGGGTTTGGCACTTTCCATATTTAGCCCTCTTGTGCTCTGTGGACTAAGACAGGCTCCATGAAAGGGCCGGGGCCGATCCTATACTCAGTTAGGTATAAATAATGACTGCTGGGCCAGAACCTAATGAGAGGAAACGGCCACAAAGCCACTGATAACTCAGGGCAGATTTCTCTGGCCAGGCCCTACTGATTAGAGTCTGTGTGAAATGCTAAGTGACGGCAATGCCAAGTGACGGCAGAAGGCATTTTTAAAGCAAAAATCCTTTCATCCAAATCTCAATGATTCATTGATCTCAGAATAAGACTGCTATAGATTCCTTTGCCTCTATGAAGAAACATCTGCAAGTGTTCTTGAATACTTTTAGGCCTAAATGAAATGTTGAAAATCTTTTTTTTCTTGCTCGTGGATGTCAGTCCCATCCTATTTGTCAGTAAACGAAAAACCTTGACTTACTTGTTAGCTTATCTAAATCTGTGCTAATTCAACGTCAAATGCTGTGCTGATGCATGACATGTAATGTAAGATATAAAAAGCATAACCATGCCAATGAGATATTGCAAACAAAGGGGAATTCTTTTTTTATAGTCAATACAGCTGCCTAAATTTTCTCGTGAGGATTATTAAATTAATCTCTCGATCTGCCTGTCTGTATCTGCTATGGAGGAGAGCCATAAAAGCCAGACAAAGGAATGCTGTAATAAACTCATTTATTAACAACAGTAGGAAAGACTGTGCGACAGTAAAGAGGCAAAGGGTCACCAGCTGGATTTACAGCACAAGTTCAAATCAGATTCTTATGTCTGTGGCACGAGTCGTTTCACTGCTGCCTGAACATGGCAAGATCACCAGGATTTTTTTTTTCTTATATTAGACTGGGATAAAAAGGTTGACTCTGTGTCACATGTAAATCCAGCTTGTTATTGTAAGTTTAACGTTAAAGTAAAACCACATTAACAGATGCCTACAATACACCAGGTTAATATAACTGCTTTTTATTTAGACATTAGTACAATATTGTAGGAATGCTTTACTTTTTCTTTTCTTTTTTTTTAAATCGTATTCATGTCTTCATACAAAGGTTGGTAAAGAAATTCTAAAACTGTAACTTTTGACAGTTTAATTATTAATCTGTGGTGCAGTAAGGCCATTGCTGAGTTTCTGTATGGACACAAATGATGACATGACAGTGATCTATAAATCTACTTTTAAGTGGCACAAAGGAATGATTAAGTATCATCTGTATTGCAAGTGATAAGAATTGACTGTTAGAGACAATCATAAAAAAATACAATTAGATAATAACACTAGATCTTGCTGATTTGAAGACCTGAAAGTACCCTTTGGAGAAGGCAACAATACCAAAACCACTGAAAATTGGAGCACCAGGTAGTCAAATACGATTAAATATCATTTGCTAGTGACGACATGTAGACAAAATGATGGCACAACAGAGTTACAACTCACTTTCATAACACAGAAATAAAAACTTTTTTTTTTTTTAAAGAAAATACTCCGAGAGAGTGTGTTCTTCATAATACAAGGCAAACATAAGTAAGGCTTTTGAGTGAGAACATTTTAATTTATAATATCTATTTCTGTTTCTGTTATCACACAAATTGACCATGTAAGATAAGCCCCCAGGACATGTTTAACTGAAGATTAAAACCTCCCACCAACACAAAGGTTAGACTTTAAAAAAGGAAAATTTGAGAGCAGTTTTGGGAAAGTGGTATTGTTACTGATGCACACTATCTACTGCACCTGCACCTACAATACTTGTGCCAAAAAACTTTTTAAGACAATGATGTGCACATTCACTAGACGAAGACACTTATGTGATGAGTAAGAAGTTGACAAGGCTCACAGTGTTGCGGAACGCTTGCTCCAACAGCCGGGTCATCAGAGTCCTGCAAAAACGTACCTCGGAAAATTCAACTTTATAGGAAAAAAGAAAGATGAAACAAAGAAAAAGAAAAAAATCTGTTTTTTTTCTCCTTCAGACCCACATTTTGACATTTTGAAATGCATTATCAATGGTTTGGCTTGGTCCCAAGGTTTTAAAACCTTTTCTGCGTACACACAATGTTGCCCTGTACCCAATGTCAGCTGTTAATTACCACGAAAATAAGGCTTATGCCCTGCACTGTTCATCTGTTGTTTGAGTGATTTCAAGAGAACTGTGGTTAGTACCCAATATGACGTGGTGAAGCATTTTCATTTTAGCTTGTTTCATCAGCCACACTTTCAAAAATGCATATTTCACATAAACCCTACAAATGCTCTATTAAAAGACAAGAGTTTCTAAAAACATCACAGCACTGATATCCACTTTATCCCACTGGCTTAAAATTGAGAGAAGGTGATTTTAGAATACAAATGAATACAAACGTATCTCTTTGTGATGGCTTGATAATTTAGCTTTAGACAATACTGCCCTCTTGTAATCATACTGCAGATCCCAAACAGGAAAACAACAGATTACGGATAATGCAATGGACAATCGATGTCCCTTTCCTCACTGGGCAAAATTATCCCACAATCATAGTGGGTTGATGAATAATTTTAGTTATTGTAACCTAATTTAGCAACAGAAGTGGTACATGACTGGCCCCATCAAACGCTCATCGCAAAAACATTTTGAGTGCCTAACATAAAACCTTGATCCTGAACTGTAATACCCTGGTGGAAATGGACTCTGAAATCCCTATGAGAAGAGATGTATTAGCCAACTTTAAACAGATACGCTGCTCAAGGGCTGGAAGGAAACTTTGGCTGTATGAATCCACTGAGTTGAACCAGACAGATGTTAACAGTCACTGCCCAATGAAGATAAAACTGCATACAGAGAAAGGACTGAATGACCACAGGCAGTGCCAGGGCTGTTTTAAATATTCAGATAACTAACATGATCTGCCACTGGTTATTATTTGAGCAACACAGGTACTTTTTAATGCCAAACCATTATAACTCATACAACCAAAGTCTTGTTAGTGGTCAGAGCTCAAACTGCACAGTGGCACCGCGAGGACAGTAGTTGGAGTTAAAACAAGGTAAAGGGGCAGCCATGGCACACTACTTCACTGATTCTGGATTGCTGCTTTTGAGAACATAGTGGTTGAATTGGTGAATTGTTACAGAACATACGGTAATGATACAGATCACAGTCCACCTCTCACTCATCCCAACAAAAAGAATACAGCAACATTAATAAGCAAAAATAAACACATAAAGGCTACACATGGCATCCACTACAATATAGTGCAGGGTTTTTTGTCCTTGAAGGGGTTTTCTGAGGCGGGGATGCCCACGAGGAGAGGATCGTTTCTGCCGTGTTCACTGCAGTAGTTCATGAGGTCTGCAGAGGCCTTCGATACCTGCACAACCCATGGAAGAGACACACACAAGATGAGCATTCATGCACACACACACAGACACACATCAGCAAACAGATTAAAGAGCAAACTCCATACTGGATGAAAGCTGAAAACAGGGTCCCAAAATGAGAAAAACTCCTAAGCATAAGAATATTTGAGAGAGAAGCCACCAGTATAATGCATATTTTGTTTGAAAAGCCTGTAAACCCTGCATTATCCAGTGGTTTCCTCTCAAATATTTTTATACCAAGGCAGGGGACAATCCATCACATGCACAAGATATCCTTTATGAATTATCTTATGAAGTTTCCTCCCACATGGCACAGATATGTGCTACATTAACAATATTATAATAATGTCTATTATTGCACCTTTATCCTTTCAATGCCCGCTTCTATCCTGAGCTGCTGCACCGTCCTCCTGGCATGGGCGATGTTGTTGGAGCTGGGAGTCTTTGAAGACATCCTGGGCAATGCAACGCTCTGTAAAGGAAAAACAACAGCAAAAATGCATGAAGAACATTCACCTTGTGCTTGTTCTGCTGCAATGCAGTAAGTAATACCGGGACAGAAAATAAAGGAAGTAGGGGTTGGTGTAAGGTTTGCTTTTTCATAAGCAAGGCTCTCTGGTGGACATTCTTCCTTCATTGTGTTGCAATTAATTACAATGCATACAATAATTCTTAAAAATGTTTTTTTCCCCCACAATTCTTGCATATTTTCGATAAATTCGGGCCAAACAGAGCATGGGATAATCTTGCTGCAACATGATGAACGGAGATCAGTAAATATGAAGTCAATATGAGCACATGGGCTGGTAGCTCAGTCTGAGCAGGGAACAATGCTGTGTAAACACTGTTACGTTAGTCTGTACATGATTTAAAGTGTTTTACTGCAGGAGGATGTTCTGCAGCTCATATAGAGCGGCAGTGCAGTCGGGTGAATGCAGAAGCAGAACAGCGCCAGTGGTTTGTAAGGTTCAATGACTCCTTATCCACACTTCCTCTTCCTGCACAGGGCTGTTCCCAAAAGTGACGGCATCATCAAGGTTTCTTCATCTGGCCCGGCACCAAATTTGTGCACAAGGTTTAGTCAATGTGCACCAGGAGGCCACACCCACATGCAAGCATGCACAGCGCCAATCAAGAATACTTCACAAAAATATAGTGAAAATGTATGAATATAAGCTGTGTACAGTGGATACTTAAAATATGTATCCGTGATTTTTTTGTTTTTTTTAAACACTGTTATTGTTAGGGGGATTTTAAGAGCATTGAATCAGTCTTGCAAGTTCTGCTATCAAAGAAAACACAATAATGCCAACTGTTTGAGTGTGTACAGATCTGTAACAGTAGCCTACGCTGATAGGCACCAAACCATGAATATCATTCTGGGTCTTATTGCAGGATATCACAGTTTAAACAAAGCAGCAACGATATTTCCCTACAATGTTGGAGAGTTCAGTGCATGTGATGAGAAGCGGTGGCGGGGAGGGGCCAGCAGGGATTGAAGGCTGCAGTCGGTTGGAGGTCGGAGACGTTATCCCGGAGTTCTAATTCCACTTCCTGGTAATCATTTACAGACTTGATGGGAACAAGCCCAGACACATCCTACAGTCCCCAACTTTGTGGGAGTTCTGGCGTCTCTCCTCCCCTGCTCTCTCGCTTCCGTTTTTTGCCTGTTTTTCTCTCTCCCTCTCACATCTTTGTCACACACTCTCCCACACACAAATACACATGCCTTTTGTTGTGACATACTTCTCTTTCACCAAAACGGTCTTTTCGCAGCAGGGAACAGGAAACTGAAAGTGCTGTTTCTCTGAACTTAGCTTGTGCAATGACCCGAAAACACCACAGCACAGTACCAAGTTTCAAGGTTTAGTTCATTTATGTTAAATTATGTTGAGATTGCCTGTTACATACCATGTCAAGTATGAAAGTGGTGCTTCTATTTGCATATCTGTCATTTTCAGATTCATTTTCTTCAGTATTTTAGTAACTGAATGCTCAAATACATTTGTAAAGGTACAGTAAGTTAACATGTGCAAGCTGCATGCTGCAGTAACAATAAGTGAAAACAAAATACAACAAAAGTGCAATAATAGGACTGTGCATAACATGTCTGATGGAGAGGATCTTACAACAGAAAAAAAACAAACTTGAAAGGCAGCTTGTAAGAACACACCAAGGCTTGTTCGATTGTATGTGTATGTTTTGCCTGGCAGGATGTGGTCCCGTCACAATGCTTTTGATGCTATAGCTGGATCCTGCAGCTTTGCATTTTTTTCAGGAACAAATACAAAGGAAGGAATAAAGGCAAAAAAAAAAAGTAAGGAAAAGGAAAAATCTGTCTTTCTGAGTAATGCTTTAGAGAGGCTGAGTAAAGTGCTCCATTTCCACGTAAAGAAACGAATCACTCCACAGAAATCAGGGCGGCAGATGACTCAGAGCTAAAGTGTTATTAATAACATGAAAGAGGGACATGAAAGGTTATAGAGTACAATGTAATGTGAATGAGCATCCCAATGACAGTTATGCTGGGAGAACAAAACCTTCCCCCTTTGGTCAGAAAGTGATCAGTTCCAGTGACTGGGTTCAGTATTTTATAACAATATTGTTCCCCAGGACTTGGACTTCCCCCGTGTTTCTTGGCTGACTAACATGTCACAAACAGTTCATTCAAAGCAGAAACTGCATTACTTGTTAGTCATCAACTTATCTCATAGCAGTGTTGATAGCTTGGCGGAGCAGGTAGTCTACTGGTGCCAGGTAAAAACTTGCACTTCTTTGCTCCATCAAGCAAAGCAGATTGTACAATTGGTTAACATGATAATGAAGTTAGCTAAAAAGTGTCACAATAAAAAAAAGAGATAACATGAGAAATGCAAACATTCTTCACAGGGGAAAATCATGACTACGCTGAAAGTGAAAATTCCACTGGAAAACCACTTTCCTCCTTTTGGAAACTATCCCTAGAGAAAGTTGGAGCTGTAAATCCGAGAGTGGACTTGAACACAGTTTTCCCAGCTCTCTAAGTAAACAGCTATTCCTTTCCCTGAGATACTCCCTCCACAAGAACAGAGGAAAAAACCCACAAATTTCCTGGTGAAGTCACCGTGCCTTGGTGGTTTGAGTTGGAGCGGGACAGGGGACACACCAGCCCCTAAAGCGAGTTTCTCCTTTCCATTTTGTACACCACCACTTGTTGGCAACTGGTCCAGAAAATACATTACAGTTGCATCAAATTCCCAGTGAAAACACATCATTCCCTTGCTGTTGTGCAGGCTGAAATGCTGTATAACTCTCCTGTTTATTGTGATATCACATTCTGCTGGCCAAAGCAAAATTATGGCACATGATGTATTTGAATACTTTACTACAATAGTACAATAGAGCTGTATCTGGTCTATATGCTCTCTTTGCAGCAGAAAACTGTTAAGCACACTTCACAGGCCCTGTTGTTAATAATAAATACTGCATAGCCTATAAAGATCCACCACATAACTACTTGCAAATCTCTGAATGTCTTTATTAAAGCTGGCACCAGCATCGTGGGAAGCCTATGTCGCGGGGAGTGTATCTTAAGGACTGCTGTAATTACTCAAAGCGGTGACTTTGAAACAAAAATTCAAAAAAAGAAACCAGGGCAGAATAATTGCATCCTAGTTAGCTTACTTTGTGAGAGGGAATGTACCAATATCACTTTCACACCACTGTAGCAACAACCCTCTGTCCTGCTGAAGTTTTCTCAAGGAAAACAGTGACTTCTTGCCAGCCTCAGAGCTGCAAGTTTGTAGCTGACCGTGACCTCTGACCCATGTGTAAAGGGGTCAAGAGAAAATCAGAATTTCACCATGGAGTAATAATCGAATATGATAAAGAAACAGCCCTCCTTCTCTACAGCTCCAAAGTATCAGTTGAACCAGCACATGGTGGGGGAGAAACGGTTTTCAAACCCACTGGCACACAACAGTCATCTCTGCAGGCAGTCCATCTCAAATGAGTCACCTCAGTCAAACTATACAGCCGTTGTGATGTGATGCCAGCTACTACCGGCTCCACAGGCCTGACTGAGTTTCTATGGGTGGGAACACACCCCACCCCTGTCTGTGTGTATGTGTGGCATTGGCACCACCATACACATGCGGGACTCTAGCAAAAGTTACCCCCAAGGATCAGAAAGAGACCACCCCCCTACA
>OMLB01058413.1:0-42477 GCA_900302555.1 Myripristis jacobus
TCTCTTCTCCCTCGTACATCAATCCCAGATTTGACATCAACAGATTTTTATCTTAAACCCCTAGGACAGCAAATTCGAAAAGCCTTTATTCTCGGCTGATGTCACACAGGAGTGTCTTTTTACCGTCTTGTACTAAGGCTTGACAGACCAGAAAGACAATTTGCCAGATATAAACACTGAAGTAGCTGAAGGTAGCTGAAATTACTTATTGAGGAAATGAATGTGATATGTCAAATGTGTACAATCCCAACTGGATGCTCTCACTCTAAACAACAAATTAAGTGATGCTGCTGAAACAATGAGTCATGGAGGAGCAGGCAGAATTGTACAATACAAACCAACTGAACCTGCTGAGGCTCTTGTGGAGTATTTCTGTGACTTTATTATATCTGCATTTCAGACAAATGAGAGCGTTCCAAAAAGGCAACAATGGAGAAATCAGAGATCTCAGTTTTCTGGTGGCCTCAACTTCACTGTCTGTCTTTTACTTTCAACTCAAAAGAACCTTTATTCTCTTTTGTTCCTCCTTTTGCCATTTGTTTCTACTCTCCCTCTTCCGCCCTCTCCTTTAATAACCCTCAGTGCATCTTTCCTCTCTTTTGTTGTTCTCTCTCTCTCTCTCTCCCCCTCTCTCGCTCTCAGATATCAAATCAGACCGTTGGGTGTTTCCACTGTGGTGTAATTGTCGTCTTTGCTCTCCTTCCAAAACTCCACAGCAGCTCTTTATCTCATCAAGGTTATAAAGCCACATACACACACACAGACACACAGACACACAATTGCATGAAGACAGACTTGAACCCTTTCACATAAAGGCATATGCACAAACATACAGGGAAGCAAGCTCTAACACTCAGTGTTTCCCTTACAGAGACAGACACAGGCCCAGTCTCACACACACTGGTTCAACTCTCTCTTACACACACACACACACACAGGCTCAGACACAAATACACACACATGCATATCCCCAAGCAAACTCTGTGTGACCTTGCCTTTGAAATCCCTTTCCGTTACTGGTTTCATTCATGAACCCACAGCAGTGGAAATGGTTGCAGTCACTGTGGAGTCTGCAGCTTTGTTAGCATTGTGTTCACAATGTGAGCAGCACTCTCACTCTCATCACCATTTCACTGATAGATCATAGGGTGATTAAAAAGTTTGTGGCCTAAGTTAGAAGGAAATGGAAGGAAATGATCCACATAGTTTTCTCTGAATTTGTGTTTAGTTCTACTAAAATGGAAGCCATCGACCACTGTGCAGTCATCTGCTACGGTGGTATCAAGGGCACTAAACACTCAAGAGGGTCCTTGAAGACGTAGTGGCTCCACTAGAGGAGGATGTCCCTTCAGACAGCGGGTAAAGAAGTGGGCTGCTCAGGTCAAACATGGCAGGGAGAGCCTGGAAGACAACCCCAATCCCAGACAGCCAGTCAACATCACCACTCAGGAGACCACCGGCAAGATTCATCACATCATCATGGCAGATCGATTCAGGATGGACAGCTGACAAGACATCAATGTCCTGCGATCCAGAAATGTCACCTCTTCACATGCAACAGTCCAAAAGAGCTAAGAAAGCGGGACTTAACTGAGGGAGGGGTGAAGTGTACGTTCACCCCTCCGTTTTCCTATGAGGTGTGTCCTCTGTCTGGCGGCGGGCAGTGGGTGCAGTGTGGCCTGGGTGTCGAGCGCCGACTCCCTCCCTCCACCTCTCTCCCAGATGTCAGTTGCCCTGACGACTTCCACCCTCTCCCTGGTCACGACCAGCCTGTGCCAGGGCCCCAGTGTCCTTCCAGCTCAATGTAAAATCCCCAGAGAGTCCCTGCCCGAGACAGCGCCACCACCAGGAACAGCTATCATATACATCCACAAACACATATACACACGTTCACCCTGTGACACTTTCCACAACCCCTAAACATTTCCCTGGTGCAGTATTCACACATGCACAAACAATGTGAAGCCTCACTGGTGACGTCATGAGCGCTCAAGGTCACGTGTGGTATTTGGATGCATCCGCTCAGGGAATGACGGGTGTATCACAGAGTGGTACATGCAAGTGCAGCCAAGTCAAGTTTTTTGCAGACAGATTGATCCAGATTGATGACACCAGGTTGGCTGAAAAATAATTTAATTTTCTAAAATTGTCTTGTAACTTAATCCATGAACTTATCAACACTCCTCCTACAAAAAAAAAAAAGAGACAAAAGATAATTAATTCGTTAATTAACCTTTTTCGAGCTGTGTTCGCGTGTCGGAAGCATGATTTCAAGACAGTTTTTATCGTAAAAGTAAGAGACTGAGCACGAGTTCATGCCCGCTGAACAGCCATTAGTGATGACTGCTGGTGAAATGCCCTCCAACCCTTCCATCAAATCGCCCACCAGCTGCATGTATGTGTGAAGTGGGTGTCTGCTAACAATCTGTTTAGTGGGTATCTGTCAACAGTTTGTTATGTTCATGTCTGAAGGCTCAGTTAATGTCAGTCAGTCAATAAAGAGCTACCAGCATGGCATTTTAATAACCTACATCAGTCACTACAATGGTAGAGTGAGTCTACTTGACTGCAGGGAATCCCCGGCTTTCAACAGGAGTGAGAAATTGATGCAAGAGAAATTGCACTGTTCTCCAAATCCAGAGCAACTACATGTAACTGTTCACCAACTGTTGATATCAAAAGAGACTGAGCTGAAAGGCTAATAAATCAGCAAGTAATCTGCTTCTATTTTGTTGTTGCTGGTTGAATAAACAACATTACTGAGTAATGGAAACAGATCTGAATTTTTTCACTGATTATTCCTCTCGAAAACAGCACCTGTCAGGCACAGCAAAGTAGTAAACTAGTAGTAAAAAAAAAAAAGTTTCATTTCCCTTTCAATGAAAATTTACAACATTCCTCACATGTGAGATTCAGGGAATGCGTGCAATGAAGCATCTCTGTAACTCACATCAAAATAACATTTTTTTAATTTTTTGTCAGAGGGTGCGTGGACCCTTTTATGGACGGTTATCTAATTGTTTTTTGGAGTCTAATCCCCTGAAACCGTGCATAGCTCAGTGAGTTGTTTATGTGCTTTTTCAAATCGCTCCTCTATAAAACATATTTTTCTCATTATTGAAATGACATTTCGGTTTTTGAGAAGACGAGGAGATGCTCAACAATGCCTAGCAAGAATGGGCACACCGAAGATGTGCAACTTGTTTACAATTCATTCATTTTGAATTTGTGTGGGTTTTCTTTTATTCATTTATTTATTTTGTTGTTTAACTTTTTTTTAATGAATGCAACTGTAGCATATCTGTGAATAGTGCAACATTGATTAGGACACATGTAGGACACAGCTAGTATTTTAAAATCCCATATTCATTTTTCCTGTTTTTGTTTCCTAATATATTATGACTGAGGAGCACGAAAGTGTTCTCCATTATGTTTTGCAAATAACAGTTTTAGTCAGTTTAGTTTGAAGTTTTGCTGAATTGGAGAGTAAGTTGCCACAACAGTGTATCCTAATTGGCCAACAACAGCAGCTCATTCAGTTCAAATGAGGTAGTCCTGCTGAACAGAGGCTTCCCATGTCAAATGCTGTGAGCTGAAAGGAAGTATTTGTATTAAATGTATTACAAGGCAATTAAGTATTGGTGAGAGGAGTCGATCAAGATCAAGTCCAGTTGCAGTGTGTCTCATGGAGATGGTTTGAAACTGCCCGGGAAAAGTGGTGGATGGACTAATGGATTTTTGATAGGATCTTTAAATGGCACATAGATTTGCTGTCAGTGGCTCTGTGAGCAACTCGTGACTTTGTTCTCATTCAATCATCAAAAGTCTGGCAGGTTCTTCTGCCACATTATAGGCCCAACACAGTGATCAATATCACACCATCACTGGATGAGTTTGAAATAATTAACTTAGAGTAACTGATTGCTATAATTTGGTCACAGTAACTTAAAATGAATGTGAACTCGGTCAACAGAAATCTGTCAAGCTGAGTCAAGTCAAATATATTTAGAAAATCACTTTTAACAGGCAGGCTCATTGCGTAGTGTGTTACAGAGAACAAAGGGAACACATGAAGACAAAAGAGTAATGTGCTTTGTTCTATTATGTTTTCTAAAGTGGAGCTCCTAACAGCACAACAAAGCAGACAGCAGCCAGTAGCTCGACTGAAGCTGACAGCGCTGGCGGTGTGGAGGAGACGCTTTGGCCTGGAAAATCAGCTGTGAAGTCTCTTTTTCAGCAACATTTCACAGGTCAACCCAGTTCCCAAACTGTAGCTGTTGGAGGGAGACTGGATGTTTTTTTTTTCAGGACGAGATGGATGAGGCTGACTTTTCAAGTGTTATATATCTGGATCTAGTAAATTATGATCCTAAATCTCGCCCCCAAACGCAAGCATGTCAGTTGTAGCAGAGTAAATGTTTCCCTCGGACATACAATACATCTGTCTCCATAGATGTGAAGGATGTTTTTCTAGATGTGGTGTTAGAGGTGTCAGCAATTTATGCCGCTGCCTTTTAAAAACCTCCCTGGTGAAACACCGTGCTTGGGTTCACTGCAGCAGAGACACACACAGACTGAGAAAAAGGAAAAGAGGACTGAGCCACAAACGCCCTCGTCTGGGCACACCTGCGTCGCCCAACACACACATGAATATGAACTGGGATTAACAAGCACACCTGTGTTTGGTTGAAGGCAAGTTATTGTGTCAAATTCATAAAATGAGCAAACCAAGAATTCACATTACCGTTAGATTCTATGCCAACTTAACTTGACAGCTAATTTAGCCAAGCATTGAGACGTACAGTAAAAAGAAGAAGTGTAGTTGTGTTGACCATGACGTGTAGATCCAGCAGAAGACACTGAACATTGTGATATATAACATGTTGCCTGTTTGATTGAAACTAAGGGAACGAACACAGAATGAAAGAACAGTTTAAAGCAAGGAAAAGTGTGTCTTAGACATGGCCAAGCTGCCTTTTCCAAGGCAGTTATGTGAAAAGTAGAGGTCAAATTACTATAATTAGATCCAGCAGAAGACGCTGAAAATAAACATATATAACATGTATGTTTGTTTAAAACTGTGGGAACAAACACACTGCACATAAACCTTGCCCCACAGTGACTTAGGGGGACAGGGCTTATGATCAGTCTGTTGAATGACAGCATGGTCTTGGCAGGGAATCGCAACTGTAAAGCTGCAAAGCTGTGGGGTGAATTTTAGAAGCAGCACCTTCCTCATTTTGTAGCAAAACAGAATCACATCAGGCTGAAGGGCGACGCTAGCTCAGGCAGGAAGATCTTCAGGTGCTGCAGACTGATTCATCTACACTTTTCAAAGTTAACCAGCTCTTAGGGAGTTCTGTAGCGGGTTTGTTCACATCACATATGTCGTTTGCATGTGCAGCAGTGACTTATGAAATCAAATATTCATGTAACAACTAACACAGAAGCAGATCCAATTCACCAAAGTCAAACTTAGTCCCCATTTACACCTTGTATAAACACATGATCTGGATTCAGATGTAGTATCCAGATAAGGGAAAACTTATATTATTGCAAGATGTAAATGAGGCGTTATTGTCATGCCACATCGATTAATAAATACATTTTCTAAAGGTGAGCTGTCCTGACTTAATTATTACAGCTGGAGCTAGTAAAGTTAGTTTGCCACTTAAATGGTTAGAGGGATAACTTGCAGGTTGACTAATGCCACCACATAATTTAACCTGTAAACTGAGTCAGACTTGAACTTTTGGAAATGAATCATTCAAGCACATACTAGCAGAATCTGTGGGAGTATCCATCGCCAAAGTTTGTCAGTCATAGCAACAGTAACTAAGGAGAGGCAAGCATGAACAACCATTAAGTAAAGTTGTGAGAAACAATTTTTAGAACATTAGATTACATTATCATAAGGTTTTACACATTTTCCAATGATGATTTACTAATTTTCATGCACGAAAACAATGCAAGATGGGGGACAGCTTATGTATGTGTCTGTATGCGTGTATGACAGTATGCACACACACACACACACACACACACACAGCAGAAGTGAAGGTGAAATGGCTGTTGTCTCTACCGACGGAGTTACAAACAGCCGACTCTCCAAACGGGATCAAACTCCCCATCCTCACTGCCAACAGAGACAGAAGCAGCGAGCTGAGGATACCAACGAGAGATCTCCTTACTGAATCCCGTTCTTGTTCTAATTTCACCACAGGCCACAGTTTACTCTGTCCAACCCCGTAAAAAGGCTGTGGCCGCAAAACATCTAAATAAAAATTACAACCAGGCTTAATGTGGAACCCCGACTGTCACTAAAGGGATTCCATTATTGCTTAATGTGTGGAGAGGGAGACAAATAAAAAACTTGTATCTCAATAAAGTCCACGCTTAAGCAACTTAAGAGGAGAAAAAAAGGCTTTGCGTGGCTTTAAAGCATCCCTGGACTGATGCCATACATGTAAGTGTTCAGTTCAAGTTAAAACATAAAGATCGCCATTTTTTTTTCTTCAGCTGCCACTGTTTTTACATGAAGTCCTACAGGAAGTGGCTGTGAAATGCTCAGACAGTGGTCACCGAAAAAAAATGTGCTCCAAATAACACTTGGCTATTATTTTTAATTGAAATAAGTTCAACTCAGAAAAACAGTCCATAATGTAAGTGTCATAATGCCGCTGTCCTATCGGAAAAGCAGTGTCAAATTTTATTGGTGTGTTTGACCTTTTTATTCAAATCCAAATCCAAATTTTAGGGTCCTTTCTGTGCTGAGTAAATTCCGTGACGGTACATTAGTCATGTTTTCGTGTAGTAGAAAACTCAAAATTCTGCTCTTAATCTACATTTATATTTTAGCCATTTTGGTAATGTTTTTGTGAAACAACTGAAGCGTTCAATGTCTTGCTCAAAGGCACTTCAGTGATGGACCCATTTGCTGTTTCAACGATTGAACTTGTGACCTTTCTTTTATGGAACGATCTTTTTAACTGGCAGGCCACCCTGCCAGCCGGAAAAACATTCCCGTCACATTGTGGAGACATGAGGTTGTCGTTCAACAGCAGTGTACATGTAATACCTAAGGCATGTGGGCATACTTCACTTTAAAAATCAGGGTTCATCAGGGGCTCCCCAAGGATCTTTCGGATTCCTCCCTTTCATGAAGATCTTTAAACACTTCTTGGTAAAACAACTCAAATATTACAGGTTCTTGGAAGTACCATCGCATTGCGTGAATCCTTTGTGGAGGGATTTCTCAAGGAACCTTCTCAGTTTCCCCCTACGGTGACAATCTGAAGAACCCTGGATGGTTCATCAAAGCCATTTTCTTTCTTTTTAGAGGGCACATAAACAAAGCCTCTCTCCAGTACATAAAACTTTATCTTTGATCTGGTAATGAAGACTGCAGTGAGTCAGTCAGTAAATCAGTTTTGGTCTGAAAAGACAATTAGGCTAAATAAAGACATGACATGAACATTAAAGTTGTACCAAATAAAAGAGATGGTGCATCTGAGAGAGACAGGACAAAGAGAAGATGACATGCAACAAGGGCTGAGTCAGATTCAAAGACAAAACACACACGTGATGTGCACTTTAGTCTCAAAGTGATGTATATATATATACGTATATAAGCAACAGAACATGACAGGCCGTGTGTTATAGTAAATAATTTCTTGGCTGTGATTTCTTTGACAGAACACTGTAAATTTTAACAGCCGTGGTGTTATTTGCTAGAACGCACAAGCCTCAAGAGTTTAATTGCTTTCACAAAACAGTTATGATTGAACGATTATAGCAAGAATGTTGTTTTTATATCAAATTAAACGCTAAAATTAAGTTACGTTTTTAATGCTCCACCAAAAAGTAAAAGTAAAACTTAAGCTCGTGTAGCAACGTAAACCATCTGAGGGGCAGGATGGTTTCCAGCCGACATGCAGCGTCACACCTGTTACAGCTCTACACCTGTTACAGTGCTTCCTTCAAGCCAACAGTTAACACAGCTGAGGGCCCACACCTCCTGTCCTGGAGCTGCTTATTTGGTCTCCAGTGTGTTCACCTCATCTTCTGTGATGCTGCATGACGAGGAGATTAATCTCTAATCTTATGAACAGTAACGGCTGCCCTGTTTTCACTGTGTCTTGAGACTCATGATCCAAGCCAGCAGTTATATTTGGAAACATACCCCTTGTTAGCAGCACAGAGAAGAGTGTTTCAGTTCGCTGTTAGCTCGCTCAACAGAAGCACAGTCACCTGCAGATGATCGATAATGAGTTAATCTGACAGCTGCTGTAGAGTAGTCATACTAAAGTCATGAGCCTGCTGTGATATTACTATAAATATATATGTATATGTATATGTATATGTACACACACACACACACACACACACACACGCACACACACATACATATGTCTGTGTGTGTATAAATACTTTAAAAAAAACATGGGGAGTGTTTCACTTATCTTCAAACTTGAATGTTCTCACATTCAATAATCTGTCAGAATTTAATTTATTTATTTCATTTTGGGGGAAAAAAATCAAGCTGGTACACATTAATCACAAATGGAGAAAGGGAGGTGAAAGGAAGCAGATAGAAAAAGATCTTTTTTTAAATTTATTTATTCTTTTAATAGCTGAAGCACATAAGCGCACGTTTTTAGTAGCCCACACACACTAAGTCCCTAGTGTGTGTGTTGTGCGTATGATTTTGTTTGTTGTCTGTTGTTGATTATGAATTTATTTATTGTGTGCTATTTATTGTGTGCTTTTGCTACCACGATAACCCACTGCTCATAATCAATTGCCCCCTGTGGGATTAATAAAGTTGTTTGAATTGAATTGAATTGAATTGAAGAAAGATCTCTAATATTGGACTGTGGTCGAGTGTTGGGTTGTATCGTGACCTGGACATGGTGGGGAAATCTCCTCCTTAGCTGTTCTGTGCTCCCCTGGACTGCTAATCCACAATACTGCACACTGTACTCACAAGAAAGAGGATTGTCTGTATATTAGAACAAGTCCCACAACCCATTTTTGAGGAAATTAAATTGTTATATTCTTGCTATTTTCCTGTTTACATTGGATCCAGCAGGTAGCGTCTGCAGGAAACCTCCACATAATAAGCTTGAACCAGGAATAAATGACCTGATAGTACATTGACAAATAACTGTAATTACAAGGGTAAAAAATGGGTACTACATCTTGATGTTTTTTATACTGGCATAATCCACTTTGTTCTTCTGTGTTTATGCTCTGAAAGTGTTATTTTGGGAGCTGTTTTTCTGCACTATGGCAGTGAATGGAGGGACAGAAATGCAGTATTGTGGATTGGACACAGTGTTCAAAATTGCCCATGCCACACTGAGTATATCCATTGCATACTGGAGAGTGTATAGTTAACTGTCCATGCTAAGGAAAGCATTAGTATGTTGATATATGAAATATACAGCTAATGTAAAAAATACAGGTGCATTTATACATGCTGAGAAATAATCAGTGAATATGCACCACTGACAGTATGATATAAAACAAAGTACTGTAACGAGGCAGATGTGTTACAGTTAGTAAAATATTTGCACAATGAAAATAAAGCCCACTGTGACACATATGCTTCGTTTACTATGAAATAAAAACCTTATGTGACACATATGTCACATGTTAACTATGAAATAAAAGCCCAGTGTGACACTTGTAATGTGTCTTACATTAGCAGCCACTATCAAACACATTTAACAGAAAACACACTCAATTACTTCCAACTTCTGTATTGTTCTGTCATAAAATAATTCAGCCTCATTAGACACTAACCTCATAACAGAAATACACTGGGCTCTAAAATCTCACTCTGAGTTGTTTTTTTTATATATTGGAATAATCTGCATTGTCCAGTTTTGTTTATCTACTAACAGTGTAATTTTGGGAGCGTTTCTGCTATGCTACAGAAGTGACTGGAGAGACAGAAATACAGTTTTGTAGATTAGCAGCTCAAAGGAGCACGGAGCAACTAATGAGAATATTTCACCCGTGAACTCATATCAACACCAACACTCTACCAAAGTTCAAGTTGTATAATATTTTACAGGTATCATGTAAATATATGGGTAAAAACTCAAATGCTCAGTGGAGTGATTATATGGTTACGGGCAGGTGGATTTACAGTGTCAGTCCTATGTATTTAAACAGTCACTGGTTAATAGGGAGGTGTACTCTAAATGCTCAGCGTGTACATGTCCTGTGTCCAGTACACAGTAATGTCCTTATGTCAGACTTCTGACTCGCAGACATAAAGAATGAAGATCAGTTTATCAGCGCTCAGTGATACTGCTCTACTGCTGTTTTTCTTCCCTCCAGGGAGGACAAATCAAGTGTAGCCATCGAGCACTTTTAATAGCCTTGTCGCAGAAAACAAAGCACTCAAATACAGAAAAAACAAGGATAATAAAAACAGGAGACTGAGCAACGAGAGGTAGAGCTAGGACGAGGGGGGGTGGGCTGCGGCTCTGAAAATGTGGGACCAATGTGGAACCACTTAGGGCCTGAGAGCGCACCCCATAAAGGGTTAAAGATGGCGAGGGGATAAGTGGAGCTCGTTTCTCGCAAATTTGACAGTGGTAGTTAAACGGTGAGTTTCCCCTCTAAGCTGCCAGTGTGAGGAAGCAGATGAGGCTCTCTGCTCTGCTCCTCCACCCTCCTCGGCTCGCATATATTCTCTCTGACCCTCCTTTGCTCTCCTCTTGTTTATGGTCTCCCACCACCTCATCGCAGCCCCGTATCGTCTGCGTGAGCCAGGAGAAAGCAGGAGAGGTTTTCTCCTCCGCTCTCCGTGCTCCTCTCATCTTAAATCTCACTGGCTTCATCCCTGCTTAGGCCTGTGAGACTTTCTTTTCCCACTTCATCTCCCCTTTCCTCCCTCTATCCCCTCATCTCTTAACTCCTCTTCTCCTCGTTTCTGTCTGGCCCCCGCCTTGGATCTTAAGCTTTCAACCTGTTGGCCCTGGAGTCCTTGCAGATGTCCGCAGCGCTGCGCTGAAGCGGCCGCTAGCCAGCAGCCTAGATGCATTTGCGACTCTTTGCCATTTTGATAACCTTGCTGTGTGATGTGATCAGGATGGGCTCCGGCGTTGTGCAGAAAAAAAGGGGTGAGTTTATTGGAAACATGATTTTCGAGTGGATTTTATGGTTTTAATTTGTTCATTGGGTGCAAATGATTGTTTGTTGCAGTTGTTAGTGGCTTCGTAAACTTTCTCCCCTTTCTCAGATGTTACCGAGGCTTGAGTACACTGACAAGATATGCACTGACTCAAATCAACATGTTGCACCAAACTGTATAGTATGAACAAAATGCTATGATTCAGCTTGAGAAAAAAATATACTAGAATTTTTTTTAAAGGTGAAATATTTACATTACCTTGTCACGGTTTATTAAGTGAAACTGAAGAAATGTGATATTAAGGCAAGAATATCTAAAATAAAGAAATCATTTTCTACAACAAAGGTAATCCTATCAAAACTAGAACGGCAAACTCGCCACAATTAATTAAGTGACACTTATCGGAGAAGATAAATAAAGGAATTGCTGATTTCTAAAACAAAAATTAATCTAGCAAAAATTAAACTGTAAAATATGTGACTTTGACAACCTTATTCAGTTTCCCACAAGGCAACATTTCACACCCATATATAAATATAGAAAAAATGAATGACAGCAACATGCCTTTTAAAATGAGGACAACAGATAAGCCCGATTGGCGTTCTGATTGAGAAAAATGTACATAAAGTGAGAGAGGTTAGGCAAGCAGCAGTTCAGAGCCTCGCTTCAGCAAGCCACACACCTCCTTACACAGACACAGCGGCTCGGGCAGGGACTGAACCTGTGTCCTCCGTTACCTCAGGACAGCTTCTCTCAGCGCCAAATTACCTATAAATATTTAAGTTTGTGATGGCATTAACCTTGGATTACATACACACACACTCACACACATGGCGCAGGGATTTGTATGGAGAACACTGATACTGCTGCATGATGTAATATAAGTACACACACAGAAATACACCTTGTACAGAGGCGAGAGAACCTCACATTCAGTGCAAGGGACCGTGCATGACTTAGTGGGGGAAATTCAGCATTTTATCACCAAATCATTGCTGCTGAGTGAAAGAAAACACCCACCTGCCAGGAACTTAGAAAAGCAGTATTGTTTTTGAGATTGACCACCATGCATTTTTGAATTTATCCAATAGGGTTTCGAAACGGGGTTTCATAACTCCAAGGGGTTGTAGGATTTGCTCGACCCACAGTGGAGCGTGTAATCCTTCAGATGAAGTTAAACCATGAACATTACCAAAATTGGAGTAAGGAGGTTTTCACACGATATGTATTCGGTTTTCAGCTTTTCCAGACTCAGTCTCTTTTCCAAGGACCTGAGACGCACAGAATTTGAACATCACAGGCCCGGATGAACCTGGATCACCATTAATCTTGATTACATTTTTTCCCATGATGTTGTTTACTTTTGTGCATCTCAAACATTTTAGTGCCTGCATTTTCATGTCACTCCTTATAAGCTCTTCTCTGGGAGATACTGCACAGCACTTGGAGGATCAGTCTCAGATCCAGATTTCTCATGATGAGCTCTTGTGACCACCTCCATAACAGTCTGATCCACAGTCAAACAGTGGTGGACCTCACACTCACTGGTGTGGCATTTCCTCAGGAATTTCCACTAATAGAAGTGGATACGGTCTCAATTACGTCCTCATTTTGGCTTCCGACGTTTAACTCGCCACCCCGTCACCGACCCAGCAGTGAGGTGTTAGATAATGATTAGAGGGGTTATATGAGCAATCAAGTGCCAACAAGTCTCATTTTAAGATAACAGATTGTGACAGCACGATTAGACAATTGTGATTTTACTGCATAAAATTACCGAGGACGGATAGTTGGGCAACTACCTTTCAAGTACAGCAGGTTTAACAAGTCAGACTTGCTGATGAGGAATAGATACAGAAGATGTTTTCAAAAAAGTTGAAATCACTGTTGGTGCAGGTAGGCTACAACAAATGCTGAATAACCAAGCATTTTACATTTTACAGTATTGAGTTCCCACATAACGATTAATAACACTGACTGAACATTGCTGCACAGTGCCATTAGAAAATGAAGAGCTTAATTCTCCAAAGAGATACACAATTAAAAAAAAAACAAAAAAACAGCTAGCTTGAAATATTGTAGCTTACAAAACTGCTAGCTTAAAACTATGCTAGCTTATAAAGTGAATTCTATCTTAAAAGTAAAGCACACTAAGAGTTAATATTGTTGTAAGGAGGACCAGTGTTCAGAATTTGCATGAACAGGGCTACACATTATGCAAAAGTATTATTGAATCTGGTTAAACCATGCTAAACAGCCAGTGTAACTGAATCTGCTTTAGGTAATGTAAAAGCACTCAACAGCCGTCTAAAAAGAAAATGCAACCTGAGTCCTAGCATGACAAAGGACAGTTTTACATAGAAGGAAGCATGAAATTATGCAAAATTAGTACTGAATCCAAGGTGGAGGCATTTGAAGCTAACGGGCTGTAACAGCTCAAAGCTCGACAAACTTTTCAGGTTCAAAAGGTCAAATGCTGGTCGTGGGTGTGGGAAGCTGACCCTCTGTCAAAACTGATCGCTTTATGCTGGAGAGGTTTACATCCACATTTTCTGTTTTCCTCCTCCTCCCACTTCTCGTCTGCTCTGCTCTCTCTCTTTCACTAATTTTCCTGTCTTCTTAATCTCTCCTTCATTTACTCCTCATCTCCCCTCACGTTTCCTCCCTCTTCTCCTCTTACTCTCCCTCTCTTTCTTTCTGTCACATCTGGACTTGGTTCCTTAGCTGGTAAAGGTGTAATGTGCACACACACACACACACACACACACCTGCACATACACACAGTTGAAGTGGGAAAAGTTGAACCCAAGAAGTCAGGAGGTTGAACCCATTATTATGTCCATTAGCACAATTTGTGATGTTATATGGTTACGGTAGGCGAGGTAATTGTGAGCATCTGTAACTGTTTTACAGGCAACAGCACAGGAAAAGTGAAATGAAATTGGTATTTCTTTTTTGCAATGACTACAATGTCTGCATGGCTTATTGCAGAAGGCACTGCAGAAACATATTCCAAAGCTGTGAATCTGATTTCTAGAATATATGTTAGATAATAATAATGTATGCCAGCAGTTCAGCATAGCCTAGGGTTAGGGTTAGGGTTAGGCTATGATATGGTTAAGCCAGGTGTCGTTTGCCAGCAAATATCAAAACCTAATTTTTGTCACATCCCGGTGAAAACCACACATCTCCAGTTATGATAATTTTCTTGTTTTAACTTTAAAAGAAAATTTGACAGTCCCTGGGATTATGAATCCCTCTCAACACCAATAAGATAAACCCAAAAATACATTGTGGTTAAGCAAACTAGAAGGTTGTCCTCTTCGTTCCTGAAAAGCTGACATTTTGGAGATACAAATCTTCCATGTGGCAACAGTATTACATTAAGGAAATTCTGGCAACAAAGCTGCTACAGATGACTGACAACATTTAATTTTATCAACAGGATGGATCATTACAGGTCATAAAACACATGCTTAGGGGAATCTTCCTGAAGTTTGATTTGGATGATTCTTGCTGTCTGCCGTAATGACATAAACTGTAAGAACAAAGAGGGTAAGGGCCATACCTTGCTATGTTAAATTGATAGGTTGCCTGGCGTTTGGTATCTCTCTGTAGAATCATGAAAATTCAAGCTGTTTTCTTGGAAGAATCACAATGTTAACAGTATCAACTCTAAGCCCAGAACATGTTCATACTGTCAGATGTGCAGTGCCTTTGGAGAGCAGCTTTGGCTGGGCCACTTAAAGATATCCACAGACGACTCCCAGAGACACGCCAGGATTGCCTTAGGCCAGAAGCGCATTGCACAACCAAATTTTGTAAAACAGCTCACATTTGCCGAGATAACAAATCCCATCTTGCATCAAAATAGTGCTCACGCTTTGATGAGGTGACAACTTGAGTTTGCACATTACAAGCCAAAACAGTTGACCCTAACTTTGAACAGAGATGATAAGTCATTATCAGTGGCCAAAGTTTTAGATTGCATATACATACATTTAGATGGAAAGAAGATGACAGTGACTTGGGTTTGGGGGATGTACAGGGGGAGGTTGATTGGAATTATCCATTGCAGCATTTTCCTTACAAGCAGTGATCATGGCCACTGTATTTGTCTGCTTGTCAGTAAACAGAGTGATGTCATATCTTGCAATCTAATTGGCTAGAATGACAAGTTAGCATGTTGAACCCCCTCACCTTCTCAATGACAAATGGTGAAACGCAAGTTAGAAACTGGGACAACCCAGACGGTCCCAGAGTGTATTGGTTGATCGGGATGTGATACTGTATGGTGTGTGTCTGGCCATAGCTGTGTGCTTCAGGTTTGTCATACTCAAAGGTGAATCCTCGCTCCAGTCTGAGGTTGTGTGTGAGTATGTTTCCTATACTGGCCCTTCCATTTCTGGCAGTGTTTATTGTTCCCTCCTGAGCAGTCTCTCAGTTCCTGATGCTGGGATGCATCTTTGTAGCTTGGTGCTGCCTCCATCATGCTTCCCAGTAGAGATGCTATTAGCCATATGATGAGTGGTACCTCTCCTTTGACAGACACATCACTCAGCATGAAGGCTTCAAAGTTAAACTTTTGTCTCATAAGACCAGAGACTGTTTTAGCTCATGCTCTCAGAGTTAAGTGCTGTTTAGCAAAATCCTGCTGGGCTTTGTGTTTTACTCAGAAGTGGCCTCCATCCAGCCAGTCTACCATGAAGACATGACTGACCTGGAAACAGTTGTCGCAGAGATTTTTCACAGGATCTCTGAAGCTCTATTCGAATGGCCAGTGTGCTCTTGGTCACCTCCCTGACCAGCGTCCTTGTTGTCTGGTTGATGACTTGGGCCTGACCAGGAAGAGTCTTGGTCGTTCCAAACTGGTGCTCCTGAGAGCTTTATGTGCTTTAGCTGTGTTTTTATACCCATGCCCAGATCTATACCTAAACACAGTTCTATCTCAGAGGTCCATGGAGAGTTCCTTGGACTTCTAGGCTTGGTTTTTGCTTTGATATGTGCTGTCAACACAAGTGCTTGCCTTTCTTAAACAAATCAAGTCAATTGAATTTGCCACAGGAAGGCCACAATTTAGTTCTAAACATATCTCAAGGACAATCAAAGGAAACAGGAAGCACCTGAGGTAAAATATGTGTGTGTTTCATTAACAGAGGGTCTGAATACTTGTGTCAATTATATATTTCAGTTTATTTTTTATATTTGTATTTTAATGAAGTTACCAGATTTTCTAAAAATGTGTTTTGCCTTTGTCATTATGGGGTACTGTGTTTAAATTGTTGCCAAAGAAACTAAATTTAATCTCTTTTAAATTAAATCTTTGGAAAAAGTCAGTGGGTCTAAGTACTTTCTGAAGCCACTGTGAATACAGATGTAAAAGCCATGGTGACATGCTAAGTAACGTAAGTGAGCACTCACCGTACAGATGTCGGAAATCGCGGTTACAGATGTGTTAAATACTGCAGCAAAACATCTTCAGCGCAAGTGGTGTCAATTTCCAGGACATACACACGTGCGTTGTTAGGGACTACACATCTTGTGTTGTTTTAACACGTCACCTCAGTGAGCACGTTTTTCTTGTTAATGTACACATTATGGTGCATTGTGGGTATTTTGGCTCTGACTACAGAAGCAACGGCTGCTGTATGTTACAGAGAAAACCCACCTTAAAACAGAATTCTTGTTATTTCACTCATAGATCTAGTATTGGGCGAACCTATCAAAACTCACCTTTGGTTTCTTCCCCTTTTTGATTTGCTGAATAGAATTCGTCTATCTGACATCAATACTTATGATGTAAATTAATGGTAACCATTGTATTAAATACTATCATAATAATATAAATCATATAAACAATTTTCTTTAGGAGGGAAAACATGATTTTTTATTCTAATTTACCAGATGTTACAATTTACCCACCTTTTTTATTTATCACAGCATCAATAATTCATACAGTTGAAAATGTCTTTTGTAAGAAGTGATTTTGGTTCAACAACAACAACAAAAAATACATTTTAAGGTACAATACATATGATGAAAATACTGTTTTAAATGCACTTGTAGTTTGCTAATGTCAAAATTATATCACCTAGTTAAAGAACATAACTAAAAGATTACGTATAAAGTAATTAAAAGAACGTAATGTAATAATTTTATTGGCACCAATAACAAGTGCCATTCAAACAACATTCAGAAATCTATTAACATGTTTAAAAAAAAAAAAAATCTGATTGTAAGACTTAGTACAGACCTGACAGAATTGTTGAGAAACTTATATTATGATGATTGCTAGTAAGATAAAAAGTAATAGTATCGAATCAGTAGATTTATCTAAATAAAAAAGTTATATTTGGATAATATTATAACCAGATGTCTCATATTCTGGCATAAATGTAAAACTCAGTAGTTAATAATTGTAGTTTATAGTGAAAGGGAATCATATGGTAACAATTCTGGGCTCCTGTCATCTTGAAACAGCGTCTCAGATCTTTTTCCACTTTTTATGGTTTAATTTGAACACACAACCTGTAAATGTGTATTTCTGATTTTTTGACGGGGGGGAGGAGGTGATAACTTTACAGTCTACTGTATCAGTTTGCTCTCATTGTTGTGTGTCCATCAAAACCACAAGAATCAGTTCCAAAAACTGTGTGACAACACTCTATGGCGTTCTCTATGGCTTTCCAGCCATAGAGCCTTTCCAATTGAAGAGCTATTCCTCAGCTCTACTCCTCTCTGTTCCCCACCTTTGCCACATTATCTGAATTCAGTTTTAAGGTGGATGTTCCCTTTAAATGCTAGCATGTTTCCCTGAAGCCCCAGTGGAGCGTGTCACACCTGGTGCTTGTTAAAAATCCAGTGCAATCCCATACAAGGTCAAAGGTCACTGTTTTATGCTCCCCTAACAGTCCCTTAGGCCTGCAGATCAATAGCATATGTGAAGAGGATTGTTTTTCAAACAATGGGTCGAGACCCCAGAGTGAGGTCCCAAAGCTTAGCAAAGCGGGTCGTGGAGCATTGCAAGGTCTCCTCTGATATGCTGCAGTGTTTTCTACTTCTACTCTCCTGTTCTCTGCAAATGGTGCCATTTCTCTTATTTACTCCACTGGCAGCAGCTCAACGTTACTAAAAAAACCTTTTACAAAGATAAAGTTTTGTGTCAATGCTATGTGACCCTGCACCAGTCTTGAAGGTGTACAGTGCATGTTCAAGAGATGACTTCTTGTGGGCATCTGTCCGGTCCTCACTGTTTAAATTATGTCTCTTTGGTCAGCAAAACTAAAAACTTTCATGAACTGGATATAGGTTGAATCATTACTGTGTTATATCTGACAATAGACACAAAACAGATTATTATAGGAAATATTACAGATTAATGTTTAAAAACTAGGGTTTGCTGCCGCAGCGCCCCACATAACAGTTTTATGGGTATGTGTTAATCCAACAACATCCCAATAGTAAAACGCTACATTTCTCATCTATGCTGTTAGTGAAGCCTTTTAATGTGCTTTAAGTCAGTTGCAGATGTAGTGTGTAAAGCAATGATTGGTTAAATGTTAGTTAGTAGTTGTTTTATATTTTAAACATTAATGCCTAATGTGCAGTGCATAATGAGTCAAGAACATTTTTCATTGCATATAATCAATCATTTTTCAATACTTTTTTTGAGAAAAACATGTTGTAAGCCAAAACAAGGTGCACCTTGTATTGTAGTGATGTGATGTTGACAAACATTTTGTAGTTTTTGAAAGAACCACTTGGGTGAACAGCATGACCTGAATCACTTCCATGTGATGATTGTTCCCTTGGTTCAGCTCAGGATGTCAGTGGTGACACTGTGACTGTGATCAGCTGTCATCCCACTGATTGACTGTGTTACAGTTCAGTCAATGGCATCAGAGGCCAAGAGTCTTGGATTCAGCAAATGTAGAGACCATGTTACATAAGCCTGGTTCCCAAACAATCAAAAGCCAAGCATATCATATAAGAAGCAAGGGATAAAAGTGCTGGGACTAAAGGTGGAGAGCCAGACAAATATAATGAATTACTAAATTGTAAAAACACTACATAAAAGATTTGGTATTGGTAGTCCAGCAAATATTCTGAGTAATGGCCAGCAACAACACAAGGGAGTTCATACCATTGGGCAAATTTTCAAGGATAACATTTCACCTATTGTACAAGCAAAGCAAGATTTTCTTCCCTGTACATATGTACAACTGACAATGATAATCAAAAAGAAAAGAGACAAGTAAAGAAAAGAGGAGGCCCGACACAGAGTATGACCAGTGTTTCTGAAACAATGTTTCTTCCAGATCTCTCCTATGCACAGGGTAATTTCATTTATGGCATCAAATGCCCACCATGCTGCCTAGCTTGCATGGGAGCCACATTTACTATCACTCACACTAAGTTGAAAAAGTTACGTGGAAGTCACAAATGACTTCTTGCTAAATGTACTAGATACAGGATACTACAAGACAGGATTTTGTGTAAAGCCTATATCACACCTGTTAAAGAAAACTGAACATTGGTAGTGTAGGTTTGTGTAGTTACCTGGGTGTTGAGTCCACATGGTGGTGAAATATCCTCATTAGTTGTTCTGTGCTCCACTGGGTTGATAATCCACAATACTCGATTTCTATCTTTCCATTCACCTCCATAGCTCAGCAGAACAGCTGCCAAAATAACAATTTTGGTGCATAAATGAATGAGAACAAAGGGGATTATGTTGATATAAAAAACAAGTCCCGGTATCAGGACCGTTCAGAATAATTATATAATTAGCGCTTGATATGGTTTAGTTTTATAATTATGAAGGCTAAATTGTACCAGTTGGGCCTTTCAGTTGTAATTAAAAGTGACATTTAATAGGGTGTTGGCTTGTAACTGAAATTTTACAGAATATAAAATGCATTTTATCTAGAGGGTTAGTTGGCTGCTACTACTAAAAACAATGCTATCAGGCAAGCACAATTAAATCCATGTGTAAATGCATGTTAAAATGTTGTCTATGGTGTAGAGTACCCAGAGATGTGTCCCCTAAATTTTTTCAGGTTTATGTCAGCTGGCTAGCCGTAAAAGTACTTTTTGGCCATGAGAGGCATTTCAGCAGTGAATATATGTAGTCCCGCAAGTGCAGTGTGGGAAAAAAAAAAAAACGCAAAACAAGACATGTAAATCCTATCACTGTTGCATTTTGATACTTGTAGTGTTTGTATTTCTTGCAGTTACAGTCATGCATTGGCTCTCATGAAGGGACTAGGATGAGGTGAGGGGATTCAGAGTCTTTCCCAAGACACTTTTAACAGGACCCATGCCTTTTGAGGGTCCTGTTGCAGGGACAGTCTCTCAAAACTCTTCTCTCAATGTTTTTTAATTAATCATCAGTTACTCCTAGGTGGTGACGTTCAGGACATTGAGTACTTAAGTGACAGTGGTGTAGCTAATGATTTGCTCCTCTTACTCGAAACAAAACAAGCAGTGCAGTGTAGTCTCCTGCTGCTGACAGAGAAAACAGCCATCCTGAATCCTTGGTGATGCATTTCACTGTATGATTGCTGAATGTTAATGAGACATTTTCTGCCTTCAAATTTAAAGTAAAATTGAGTTTTGGTAGAGTTTTTAGTGTATTGTTCACATGGTTTTGAAATATCCTCAGTAGTTGCTCTGTCTCTCCTTTCGCTTCCAGAGCAAAACAACTCCTATAATAACTTATAACACAAAAACGAATGTGACAAAAGTTGGTTATGCCAGTATTAAAAGCAGCAAGTCCCGGTACCCATTTTTTGAGGAAATTAAATGTCTCGTCTCTTGTTATTTTCCTATTTGAAGTGGAAAGTAGATCCAGCAGGTACCATTTGCAGGAAACTTCCGCATTGTGCCAGGAAGAAATGACGTAATGGTACTGTCACCAATATTTGTAAGCACACACGCATAAAAGGGCACTGGTACTTGTTTTTTATATTCGCATAATCCGCTTAGTTCTCATTCATTTATGCACTCCAGGTGTTATTTTGGGAGCTCTTTTGCTATTGAAATGAATAGAGAAACAGAAATACGGTATTGTGGATTAGCATGGGCAGCACGGAGCAACTAATGAGGATATTTCACCACCATGTGGACTCAAAACACCCAGGTAACTATACAACGCAACACTTTATAAAAGGTCAGTTGTGCCGTAATTGTAGCGATGTTTTTCCTCGGTGCAGAACTGCTTTTGCCTCATCGTAACAAGTGGCTCATGACGGAAAAACAACAACAACATCACTTTACAATTTATAAGCTTTCATTTTTGCAGGAAAGGCTGACAGAGCACACATACTTTTCCCCACAGCACTGTAGCATTCATTAAGTTGCATTCACACCCAGGAGCTTCCCAGTAAAACAGCTTCTCATTTTTGGCCTTTGAGCTGCTTCACTGGGGCAGCTGGGGGTTAACAGCCTTGCTCAAGGGTCCATCAACACTGGTGGCTGGTACAGGGGAGAGCACTTTATATTCAGCATTCCCCAACCAAAATCCTTTAATACAGCTCTAAGCCTAAAAAATTAATATCACCCAGATTTCCTTTTTGTCTTGGCAGAGGTGAGAGGTTCATAAACCTGGTGTAAATACCTGAGACTGCCGTTAAAATCCAACATAATGCATGGGATTATGTCAAGTCTGCAGGGTTACCACTGAGGCATTCTGTGGCAGCAAGTAGATGAAAGAAGATAGTCTCTATTACCACCTCTATAACTCCTTCACACAAACGTAACCCTAAGCCTCCACTGCTCAATATACACGACTCAAGCTGCCGTCTACTGCTGTTGCTTGATAGATAATGACCCTATTTGTACAGCAAAGGAATGAAACTAACTGTAAATAAATAACTGCAATAAATGGAACATTTGCTGATTTCATTGTTCCCTGTAGATCACTAATGCAGACTGAGTTTGATTGCCAACAAATGCATCAGCAGTACTACTGAAGCAAATTAAAAGCATAATCATCAGTTGATTGCAGTTTTTCAGAACAATAAACTGTCTGGCCTTCAGTTTTCCTTTTAAATCAGTGCTCATTTTCTTTCTGCTGTCCAGATTATGCACTTTTGATGATTCATTTATTTAATTGCAAGGTACAATTTGTTTATGGCCTCCTTCCTGCTAGGACTCCTTAACACAGCAGTGTATAAGTCAGTGGATTATTGCTAAATTACACTGAAATCCTTTCGGAATGACTTTCAGTAGTATTGCTAAACAAATGCTAATGTTTTTCAGTTCAAGGTTTACACATAACTATGTGGTCTTGGATTTTTACCGTGAACAGGCAGGTTAATTTTGCCACTGAATTTCAGCCTCGTGAAACCTTTAGTAATCTTGAAAGATTTGAGGAATGTTTTGTTTCACTATAAAATGTAGGTAAATTATATTAAATGGGGCAATTATTCAGAATCACAGATATGGTCCTCTAAGTAACACATCGTGGTGGTATTCTCAACCGTAGGCTACACATTTCAAAATGCATGTGACCTCTATCAAGCCAAATTAGAACACATTTAAAACAACAGCGACCGGGTCTCACTCAAAAGTCCCTTTAAAACACGTCAGGTTCTGCCACTCTGCGTGAGTTGTGTTTCTTAAGTGTGAATTCTTTCAGAGCTCTATGAGGTAGACACCTAATGCGCGTGCACACATGCACATGCAATAAACAAGGAAACTGGCAGGCGGCCACAGGTTTCCTGCAAGGATCAGAAGTGGCAATTGTTCAGACTCACGCACACTCACCGTCTGCCCCTTCACCTACCCTGAAAATTCAATCCATCTTTCCATTCCTACTTGGTTTATTCCATCTGTCTTTCCATCTCTCCCTGCTTCATTCCATCCTTCTTTCCATCCCACCTCGCCCATCTTTCTCTATCCGTGCTTATCCCTGCTGGATTGGAAGCATTCCTACCTTGACTTTGGAGTCTTGTATGTACCTGGGAGCAGACATCACAGCTCACTGTTATAATATAATAAGACTTACTTTAGCTTAAGCATAAGCCTGACTGTTATGCTACCAAGATATGTGAAACCTATTGTCAGCATGCAGGAATTTAAATTTGTTTTATTGGCCATATAAAAAATGTGCAGGGATTTTTATACTGAGAACTCAGAGTAACATACAAGTCGGCACGCATGGTACAAGGACAAATCACATCACACACATACAAGAGGTTATCTATCTAGATGAATCTATATATGGACAGACGCACAGACAGACATACAGATGTTGCCATGTACATACAGGCAGCATTCGCAGATTAGAGATGTTAAGAGTCCAGCAGGGCACTAAGCAGAATGGAATTTCACAAGAAATCTTTCACGTTGATGTTGCTACAATCAAATAATTTCATTCCACCATACCATATTTCTGGTTCAGTGAGGCCAACTCATGTACAGAGTATGTAGTGATTAAATGATGAGGCATGACAATGGGTTTGACTTTGGCGGACTAGCTCTGCTTTTATGTTAGCTGCTGCACACATTTGGTTTCATAAATCTCTGCTGCTTCACAGATACATACTTCATAGGGATAAACACGACCCGCTTGAACATAAAAACAGATCTAAGCAGGTGAAGCTGGGGAGCAGGTTAGCTGAAGCGATGCTGAAATGCATGAGACGCAGCAGCGGGCCAGCAAGACGAGCAACCTGTCAAGCTAAGCTGACGTGCCATTGGAGGGGCTTTGAATTTATGGAGCGAGATAATGACTGGTTAACTAGGAAGCTCCCCAGTCAGAACCAATCAGTTGATGATACATGGAGACATTCCTGAGTGAACTGGCTCTGCTCATCTGAAAAAATCTGTGATGGAAAATTTATCAGCAACCTGTTATATCTAAGTGGTTCTATATGCACAATATGGTTGGCATTTTCAGTATAACTTGAAAGAAATGATCTTCACATGGCGGGGATGGATTTTGGATTTTGCTTAAACGTGGACATAGAGTAAAGTCCAAATGTCATCATCAAGAACGGTTTGTTTTGATCATTTACTAAAAACAAATACTTTTTGATAGTTGATAGTCTTATTTAACAATACAGTACTTGAATGAATGAAAAAAAAGTTGTATGAAATATATTTGTTTTGTTTATACACCATATGTTCCTAATACACAGTGTGAATTGTTTTGGTCAACAGCAAGGGCAATTATTGAATAACTTAACATTGAAAGCTTCTAAGGAGGCAGAACAATGCACACTAGCGGAGAGCTAACATCATTATGAGACAAAAGAGCATATCCATCCAAGATACAAAGCTCGCCTAGTTACAGGTCAGTCAAAATTCAGTTGGCAAAATACAGTCTTAAAGGGAGCGTGGCACTTTCCAAGCCACTTTTTCAAAGACAAAACAAGTCTAATTGCTTAGCTCGGGCCAAACAATACCAAAACTTCACTAATGAGGACTGGAAGAAAGTCTTTTCAATTGATGAATCAAAGTTTGAACATTAGGGTTGTAATCAGAGGGCTTATGTGAGCATGACAGATTCATGCAACAAACCTAGATTTAAACATGGAGCTCTGACGGTTCCAGACTTGCACAGGATGAGTTGAACTGCTTTCTCCTCACAGTCAGCAGACCTCAACCCAGCTGTATGTGTTTTGGGACATCTGAAAAGTTAAAAGGCAAAACATACTGTAACATAACAATACTCTGGGATGCTCTAACAGATTGCTAGAGTGGAGTGGATTCTCAAATCGTGCAAAAAAAAAAAAAAAAACTAACAAAATTGATGCCAGACAGAATGCAAACAGCAGACATACCAAAGATTGGGAAATTTTGACTTTTAGTACCAACTCTTTTTTGGCTTATGTTCATGAAAAATGATGTAATCATCTTTGAGAAAATAATATTTCACTAAAAATCAGTATGACTTTGTGATGTCAAACAAAAATGTTCTTGCTGGTGGACCCAGACTTTTGGAGCCTAGTGCATCTCTGTTATGAGGTTAGTGTCTAATGAAGCAGAGTTATTTTACGACAGAAAAATACAGATGTTGGAAGTCTCCTGTTTGATATCATACTGTCAGTGGTACATAATCACTGATTATTATATACTCGGTGCAGCATGGGTAATTTAGAGCACTGTGTATGCTCTGATGAAGGTGATGATGCTGAAGCAACAAGGGAGTTTTATGAGAACACACATGAACTGGATTGCAAGACTTCAACAAGTCCTGGTACCCAGTCCTGGTGTTTTTGTGTGATTACGATTACTTGTGAACGTACTATCTGATTGTTTCTTCCTGGCGTAAGGTTATTATGCTTAAGTTTCCTGCAGATGCTACCCGCTGGAACTACTTACCAATTGAAATATGAAAATACCAAGAAACGAACCATTTCACAAAATACAGTATAGTGGATTTGCAGTGCAGGGGAGCATGTAGCACCCACTAGACAACCCAACAAGCTACCATAGTTTAATTCTGCATTAACTGTCTGTATGTCACATGAAATATCTCAAACACTGTTGAGTGGATTTTTCCAAAACATTGAGAAACATCATTTTTTGCTTTTGTGGAATATTTTAGTATAAAAATAGCCTACATTGCTCGATATATGTTTGAACATGCATCACTTAAAGAAATAAAGGCCAAATGTGTGACATTTACAGAGCTTGCAATTATCAACTTCAAATTTCGTTTTTATGATAATAATAATGACCAAATATATTTGCTGTACTCTTCTCGACTTCAAAAAGGGGTCTTAGGGGTTAAGACCAATCCTTGCCCTCTTACACCACATGCAGTTGTTCATGCTAGTCAGGACCCTTTACATTGAGATTTTCTGGCTGTAACTGTTCTGGGGACTGTTGCGGCTCTTTGATTGCATGTTGGCAAAGTTTCCCAAGTGTAATTTGTCACAGTGAAAACAAAGCCTAAAGTCTCATCTTTATGTGGCTTGTCCAGGTCTGTTTACAAGCAACGATTCAAGATGGCAGCTTGTGCGAAGCTAGAAAATGGGTTAGTTGCTGCTGGCCCTGGCAGACTAAGGCGACAGCACTGAGCTCACTTTCCAGTTACATAAAGATTTATTGCAAATATTTCCTAACAATATTTTCACTTTAGCAGATTTTGCTTGTGGGAAACCTTTCCCACATGTGGTTTAAGTGTAGTTATTCCCAGAGATTCAATGTAAAGGCTCATGACTAGCACCCACCACTGCGTGTGGTTAGGGGCTAAATGGACCCTAACTTTTTCACCAACTGACAGCCCCATTTGAGTCAGCAATTGTTTTGCAATGGTAGGCGCCTCCCCTTTTTTCAAAATGGTGAATATTTGGTTGCGCTGTATCTAACGAATTGAACAAAAGGAGTTCAAAAGAATGATGTTTCATAAATGTTTCATTAAATTGTTCATCTGCCTCTCAGTAATTCTAGGAGTACTAAAGAATTATTCCAGGGAGTCCATTTGCTCGATGCCTTCAGGATTTGTGACATATTACACTAATCTCCTTTTCTTTCTTATCTTCTCCTCCTCTTTTCACTCCCACCATTTCTCTTAATTCAAATCTGTCATCTTCAATAATCTAATTTGTCTCACTTCCTTCTCCTGTCATCTCCTCTACTAAATTCTGTTCTGTTCTACTCCTCTCTACTGTCTTCTCTCTGTTCCAGCTCATAGAGAGACATCGGATGACTGTCGGAGCTGTCTGGAGTGTTCCCCCGACAATGGCTGTGTGCGTTGCCCTGAGCGACTCTTCCTGTTCCTGCAGAGGGATGGGATGTCTCACCATGGAACCTGTCTCCACGCCTGCCCCACTGGACACTACGGACAGAGAGGGAAGGACATCAACCGCTGCATGAGTATGTCTGAAAAACACTGTCTGTGTCTGACAGAGACTGACATTTTGGTCTGAGGGTGGCACTGGAGGAAAGGTCATGAGATCAGCAAGGTGAACAGGGTTCATTTTCTAGGGAGCGTGGCTGCGTTCATTAAATGTAATTGTTATTTGCTCAGTAGATTTTGAGATATTGTGCACAAGCCAAAATTGTGCCTCATGGTAGTGCAAGAGGGGAGGGTGATGATGTCACCAAAACTGATAGGACTCTTTCTCTGGGGAGCATACATGTGCTTACCAAATGTCATGGCAATTGGCTCAACAGATTTCAAAATATGTTGCCTTGGAGTTAAGACACACACAGGCATCTTTACGCCCCACCTGTAAATGTGGCAAAAAAAAAAAAAAAAACAGGAGGAAAAAAACACCTAAACACTAAGGTTCAGAATCAGTAAAAATCTGTTGCATGGCAATTTGTGCTTGAGTATAATAGGCCTGCTGAAAGCTGGCTGAGTTGGTTATGACTTGTATTAGGGAAAAGCTGAAAATTTTTTTAGATTAAAAATTAAAAATCCTGTTAACCTCATAGGAAAAAAACAAAAAAACAAAAACAAACTTGTGTGCTGATGTGGTGGCTCCAAAAGCAAACTGTAAACCTACTCCTTATGCATTCACATTGAATCCAGGTGTGTTTATTTGTGCTCTAGAATGTAAGTGCCGTGAAACAATCAGAAAATAATGTTTTATCTCTCTGATGCACTGCTTTGTTCTCACTACCACTGGTCCCTCTCTTAATTCACTCTCTAGCTCGCTCGACCACTGCTGCTCTCTCTATTGCTGTCACTACACGCTCAGCTTGCTTATGTGCAGTGCCTGGCGCAGATGACCATATAAAGAAATCCCTGACAGGCTATTATCAGCTCATTGCAGCAGTGGAAAAAAAAACAAAACAAACACAGGATTCAGAGCAGTGTGAAGCCTGAGCTTTTTGCACACAGGAGTTACTTTTACATATATTAAAGTCATTATTTGAAACTTTGGCCCTGCTTAATATAAACACCCAACATTGCAACATACATTTGACAATAAATAAAGAATTGTCTTTAGTTTCTGAAGCACCTGTTCAAGCCATACCTGGGTGGACGATGCCTCGTGAAACCTTTTTCCTTATTTCACTTATCTCCCACCACTTATCCACTGCTTATCATGACTAGACCGGAAAACAGCTGAATAATGGAATAAAGAATCCCAATTTTACCCTGGCATCACCTGTCAAGTTTAACGGTGAGTTATGGCGTGTTGCTGTTGGGTTTGTTCACTCAGCGCAGGATTATCCCCCTCTTCCCTCAGAGTGTCGGTCCTTGGATTGCGAACACTGTTTCAGCCGGGACTTCTGCACCAAATGTAAGCTTGGCTTCCAGCTGTACAAAGGCAAGTGTCTGACCCACTGTCCAGAGGGAACCTTCGCCCACCAGTCCGACTGCCTCGGTAAGAGATTTACTGCCATGCCAGAATGTTCCTTTAAAGGGCTTTAAGTGCTCTGTGATCTCTATCAACCTCTATCTATCAAGCAATAGGGATTACGTCAGTGGAACTTATCTCCTCCCCACAAGTCTCTCAGCTATTCTACAATCTGAATATGTGTCTTTCAAAAGCCATTTTTCATATCAAAGCATGGAGCTGAATATTAGAATTTGGGAATATGAAATTCCAGTGGGCAGAGACTTTTTGTCTCAAATTGGAGCGTGGGCTATAAAAATGAGTTTGAAAGCCAGAACACTCAGCACCTGGATTGTTGAGTCATTGGTGGTGATCAGCCCCTATCAACCCCCTGCAGGTATATTATGGCTATTTATGCTATGGGGTGATGCAAATCATATTTATTGCCTCTTTAGTTTATGCTGTGTCCAGATGTCTCATTGTTCAAAACAATTTAACACACTTGGGATATACATTTTCACACATGGGATAGCCAGGTGTGAAACTTTTGATAAATTCTGTTGTGTTTTTATTGCCGTTACGGTTCACTGTCATTGTGAACTGAGTGAACTGAAAGTGCACTGACCTCAACATGCTATAAAAAGTAGGTACTCTACAATGGATGCATCAGTGAAGATAATCTGAGAGGTATAATCAACACCAGGCCTTTTCTGCAAACCTCTTCCTTTTATCTAGGAGTATGGCCTCACTCCATTTTTGTGGACATTCATAGGCAGTATTTCACTCTCAATAGTACAGGATTTCTTTGGTTGTGGTGCCAATGTTCTAGCTTGGTAGCTTTTCTACCTTTTATCCTATTTTTGATCTAATTTCAGGTTAATGTATTTGTCATCACATAATCTATCTGCAATGGCAGACAATGGCTGGTATTGAGAAATGTTTTCGGTTTAATTCAAATATAAACTGTTGTTACAATCAAAGACAAAACATGGAAGATCGTTTTTTATTAATGAATTTTTAATGAAATACTGAAACTAACTTGATGAAAAATGCTTGCTTGGTTTGCTATGTTTTGCATTGCACCATAAGAAGCCTGATCAATTCCAGTCTTTTTCTGAGAAGCTATTCCTTTTACCTGACTCCACCGCCCTCTCTCTGGGCCTGTGAACACTGATCTATGGCATTTCGTGTGTCTCGCTCAGCTGTATCTCTTGTGTAATGGAACCAAGGTTTCATAGCTCACATGATTCACATTAAAAGCTTTTGCAAATGTTTTCGAATTTATCTTCATATCCCTTTGTGCACAGTCCCTCCTTTTCTGAGTAAGTGAGATATATTGGCGAACTCCCACATCCATTTGTGTTGTTTGGGTCTCTAGATTCCCTCTCTGCTGTCCACCTGTGCCATCTGTGGCTACTGTTGTTTCTTGGCATCATGATCACATCTGGATTTCATGATTATGTTTCATGTTTAACTGGTGGCACAAACCACAAGCAACTCCAGAGAAGTATTGCTGAAAATCCATTCATTTTCTACAATTCAAGAAAAGTTGTCCAGTCTTGGGCATGGTTACTGGTTCCTTTTTTGACAGCATTGAAACATTTGCTTTGCTTGAATCTGTGGGTGGCACCACTCGTCAGTCATTTGCATTTGCAGCTCAAGTTGCTATATGTCCTACCTATAGCTGCAACACCAGGGCAACCTTAAGAAAGAATTCGCAAAGGCTATTTACCGTTGTAAATATTGTTTACTGTTATGAAATGCACACAAAACTACAGTCGCTGCCTTTGTCATTTACAACTATAGGACAAAATTAATTGAAGATGAGGTACACTTCATCTTGTGCTGCCCTTTTTATCAGAGATGCAGCCTATATTTACCCAAATTTCAGTGTTTATGTGGTCTTCTTTATGTTTGGGAAATGCAAGAGGTAATTGAGAACCAGGATAAAAGAGCATAAGTGCGACCACCTGTTGCCCGTCACTTCAATTCATGTGGATATGAACTCAGCTCTTTAGTTTTTATGGGCAACTCATAAAGCGACCACGTCAGCCGGTGATCGTAATAACTTATTGCATTTTCCTCTTTGAGATTAAGATTATATCCACAAGTCCTTGCTTAAGAACACTCATTTTTGACATGATTTGTAATGATCTGTTTGCATGATAGGCCTATTTAACCATTCAGCTGTCCAGAACCTAAATGTCATATGCATGCCCACTGCTCTCTATATTTTTTCATAATAATTTTCATTAAAAAATTATATTTAAAATTTTCTGGCACATTGCCTTATCTATTTTTGGCAATGTAGTTTTGATAATGTATTCTGTACTGCTGTCCGATGCATGGGGTTTGCACGTTGTAACTACTTATAGGATTGCTGCATAATATTTGTACCTTAATGGGAGTTTTTTTGTAAGACCCCACTTTTGTGTCTTCACTAGCAGGGGGCATTGTTTCTTTGGGTGTTATTCATTAATCAGTCTGTATCACAAACTCTGGGCTTTTCTGAGCTCTGCCTCTATACTCAATGAAAGTTTTCAAAGGTCTAATGTGAAATAAAACAGTGTGATGTGATCTGATCTTATGCAGTTACACAAGATTTGAACTCTTGAACTCAATTGTTTTTTTCTCTCTCCCTCTCTTATCTTACTCACCCCCCTTTGCCTCCTCCCTTTAAGAGGACTGTCTTCAGGCACCGCTGGGAGAGTGGAGCAACTGGAGCATCTGCCTCCATAATGGCGTCACCTGTGGCTTCAGGTGGGGAAAGCAGACCAGGACCAGAGAGGGAGGGCTGCCCGGGGGAATGCCTGAAGAGCACGCAGCATCACTCTGCCCGTCCCACAACGAGACACAGAGATGCCGAATGAGGAAAAAGTGTCCTAAAGGTGAGACTGAGGGAGAGGGAAGAACAGAGGGAAAGAAGTGATGGTTTGAAATGGAGCAAAGCAGAAAAGATGGACAAAACGAAGGAATTTGAGTAAAATAAATGCTCTGGAGTTGTGAAGAAGGGATGAAAAAGAAGGCAATGTCTCTAAAGATGACATGAGGAAAGGAAAAGATTGTGAGGAAAAGGAGTGGTAAAGACAGAAGAGAAAAGAAACAGAACAGCTGTCATACATGAGAAAGGAACGTGGTAAGAGATTCTTTAAGGTGATGGAGGGAAGGTGGAAGGAGGGACAAAGGGCAGGATAAGAATGAAATGAAAGGGATGTAGGGAAGATGGAGAACTCAAGGAGAGGAGAACAGAGGAAATAAGGCAAGGAAAGGAAATAGGAAAGGAAAGAGGAGAAATGAAGTCAAAGAGGTAGGACGCAGAGAGGAATGAAGAGCAGCAGCAGTAGCCGATAGTCGGCTATACACCGGAAATTTGCTGGTTTGAATTCCCCACACTAATTGGAAAATATGTGTGGGAGCGAATGAATCACGCGTTCCTCTTCCTCAGCAACTACTGCTAAGATGCCCTTGAGGAGGGCGCTTAACTCAACACTGCACGAGGGAAACTGCTCAGTAAACAACAGTGGAAGAAGACTGTGGTTAGTCTGGGCAGCTACCAAGTGTGAACGTGTGGAGCTGAATGAAACTGGAGCAGGGCCTTGCTGGAGGAGAGCGTGCTTGCTCAGCAAGCCCTCCCTGCTTAAAGGAGCAGCATTTTAGCATCAATATATCAATACTGCTCATTCACTTTCAGACAAAATTACATTTAACAAACAAGATCATTGCTGAGAAGATAGTGAGCCTCTACTGGCCTCTTCTCTAGAGTGACCAGACACCCCTGTTTTCTGGGGACAGGCCCCTGATTTGATGTCCGTGGCTGGAGCTTTTCCCCGGAAATGTCCCCGGATCAGCCCCCACTTCCAAACGGCAGTAGTTTTATCAGGGTATATCGGTTACAGGCCCTATGACTTTGTAACTGCACAACACATTTTCATGATTTTCAACAAAATTAACAAAAAGTGGGGGAAAACTCTCACAGAATTGTAAACATTTAAACCACCATAATGCCTTAAACTACACACATCAGTCACCTCCACCCATTTCCGCCCTCTGCCCTGCTGAGGGCTGACTGGAGAATGTGGAAGTGTAAAGTTTTCTGATTGGTTCATAAACGGCTACCACAGTCTGTTTACAGTGAAGGTGAAGCTTTGGGCGTGTAACAGGAGGAATGCTGATTTTTTTTTTTTGATTATGAGCTACCAAGTCAGATTTTGGCGGGAAAAAAATGGCTGTACTGCTTTATGGCACAAAACAGGAAGAAGGTGCTGTTCTTTAAGTATAAATGCGACTAATGGTGCCTTCATGTCAGATTGGAAGAAAAAAAATGGCAAATCGCTTCTGCAATTTGAAGTCTTCTTCACCATTTTTATTTATGAATATACAAGCATAAACACTGTTTTTGTAAGTATGCGGTGGAGTCCCTGCTATGTTTTGCATTGTGTATTGTGTGGTAACATAAGTGCTGACACACCGCTGCAATTTATAATGCCAAGTGGAAGATCCTGGAGCCCATAAAAATTTCCATGTGTCCTAACTGGAATTACCACTTGCAGTCCGAAACGAACAGGTTTTCCCAGACAGCTCCAATTTACAGTAGAGCCGACACGACATGAACTCGGCATAAAGTTGAGATTCTCACAACAGCAGATAGTGGAAGGAGTGTAAGGGTGATGGAGAAATCACTTTCAACACGTTTACCCTTTTCAGAAAAGATGTGGAGAAAGTAAACAGGAATAGTACCAGAGAGGGGCAAGGGGTCAAGTATTAACATCCTCTTTGTGACAGGATGCCACAGGGTTTATGGACAATGTGGTTTTGATTTTGAGAAACAGGAGCACTAAAAATACCACTGATGTGAAATAGAGGCTACAAACTGTACTGTGGTTTCATTAGTTTATGGTAATTGATATTTTAAAAACCCGCACAGCTTTAAAAATGGTTAACAAGTGTACTAACACTTTATAGATTATTGGAGGTGCATAGTGCAACTCTAAATAAATTGTGTTCATCCTCAGAAACACAAAGGTACAGGGTTCTTTTTTGTCCTGCAAGGGCAAAGAGGTCGTTCCCTATTACAAGTTGCTTGCAAGAGAACATTTCCCAACACTTAGGGAGCGGCCATGTTATGTATGATTCATACAAAGAGAATGCGTTCACTGCAACAAATGGCATTGTATAGAACTGGATGGTGGGAAACTGCGAACATTAGAGCTTCCTCCATGTGTCAGTTTCAGCCCAGGGGTTACCATGACGATGAAGACTGCTACTGGTGAAACATTTGAATTTGCAGGTCACCGAGGTGGAAATTTGGTTTGGAGTGAGGAGGCAAATTTTCTTCACAGGCAGACACGAGTAGTTTACCCTTGCCCTCACATGCATTTGGACTGAAGTTAATGGAACACAAAAGAGAAACAATCTTCCCACATTTTGCATCACAATAAACCATTTCACCAATCATGAAGGGGGCACTAACGATTTCACAACATATGATTGAAATCCCTAAATTTTTCCATTTGTAGTTCTGGTTCAAACAGCCACCTTATAACGTTCTGCTTCAGCGGCTGAGTGAAGCAAATGTTTTCCAGGGACTATTTTTCCTGGAGGAGGGGCCGTTTCACTCCACACAATTTCAAGTCATCAAAACACAACAGTGCTGCTGCTTAAAAAACTAATGTGGATGACTTTATCATGGGGATGGCGTTCTGGTGTGAAGAAAGTTTGAAGTCTCTGAAAGTTCATTTTCATATCGTAGTGGAATGAATGGAAACCAGTGTCTGGGGCAAAGATGTACTGTAGCCAAACATGCAGACACAGCCATTTAGTCTAGAGGCACTAACCAACATATGGAGCACTGTGTCCTGCACAACTTAAAAAAGAGCGACAGAGAAGGAAATAAACGAGAAAAAACAAGGAGACCAAATATGAAGATGTAAAGAATGATAGCAAAGACTTGTGGCTGTCCATTGTGTATGTCCCCCCACCCCCCATCTAAAAAAGGACTTATGTTCCCTCATGTTGGCCGCTCTGTGAGAGATAGCATCTTAAAACATCACACCTCCTCAACTTTATATGTTTACATTGCTTCCATCCAGGGATAACCAGTCTCTCTGCAGACCGACAGCATCTCGTTTATGAGATTTTGCGGATTCACAGAGGTGATCGTGTCCAGGGACCGTGTCCAGAATTCTGTGTTCTGTATTTTTTCGGGGTCCAAGGCGACCTGAAAATAGACGCTCCGACAGGCCAAAAAAAAAAAAGAAATTTCTAAAGCTCTGTGTTGTGGAATTGCTGTCAATACTGGTTTAAATTACAGTGAAGAGAACAAAAACATAGATTACATGGTTAAGTCCCCTATTGTTAAGCCCTCATCAGCAATAGAGCTATTATTGAAGACAGTGCCTGGATCTTGTTTTTTACTCCACATTAAATTAATGATGGATTTCATATGCATATTCCGAAACATTAAAAGCCAAACTTGGCTGCAATTCCTGGTTTCCCTCCAAAACCAAGTTGTTGTTGTGACCTTTTTATTGCTCCATACTTTCTTGCTCTTACATAAACAACACATCGAACGCCGAAACACTTAAATAGTTGAGAGGAATGTACAGAACAATGTTGTTTTTGCCTTTTCCCAATTAGTGAGACAGCCAACAGTACTTTTCTGTTTAAAGCTCTGCAATATTGTATTGATGTGTGCGTATGTGTTTTCCACTTCTTCCACAATGGAAGGCATGTCATTTGCAGTAATTATCATTATCATTGTCAGATCGTATGTCCAGTGGCATTAGGAGAGGAAGAAAGTCGATCCAGCAGACTCTGGCGTAGGGATTGGGCCTGTGGACCTAATAGCACCCATCTGGGATGAAAGAGTGCTGTGGCATCTCCCGACATTCCTCTGTTGTCCCAGATTAGACAGCTCTAGTCATTTAATTCCCAGTCTGTTGTTGTCTTATTGTTTTCAGATGATGAGGAGGGAAGCGAGTTTCATCTCCAGTCCACTGTCTCCTTTGCTTTTCTCCCCATCTGTTCACCGACGACAGCAGATTGTCATGGGCTCAGAGATGATTTTGTTGCTCGTTTCCCTGGCAATTTAGCAACATCTAACAGACGCAGTTTAGATGTTGCACTATCTTCTTTTGTTAGCCACAGCAACTTATAATGAGTGCTGGCTAGCTCTGCAGTTGGAGATATCACCCGAGTCACTAGTTTGATCACAACAGCGTCAAAGTGTGCAGGAGAGTGAAACCTGCTCCCTGCTCCGTGCCTTCAGACCCATCAGGACGGATAGGAGAGCAGGACTCCAACTTCTTTAAAAATTACTTGCCAACAACACAAATTATGACATATGACACATATACTTCATTATGTTCAAGCAGTTTATCATAAAGTAGCATTAATAGTGGTCATGCTTAAGCAAAAACTGCCTCAATTTAAAAATTCCAAATGCCTAAATTCTGCCAGAAACTCGTTCAAACTAACTCTAATTGATATGCATGGCGGAAAACCTAAAAACCATAGAGAGAATATGGTTGAAGCCATTGTTGGAGAAACACCATCAACATGAGCTGAACACTTTGCTGGCAAGGTTGAGGGGAAAGCATAAAAAAAAAAAAAGTTCAGATTAGCAGGGTTAGTGACTTATTCATTAGGGCAGCGTTTTCCAAAATGTTTAATTCCCACAAAGTTGAATCAACTCTGAGTCACCGACCAGGAGTCCACTGAGACTCTCAAGACTTTAGTACATAAAACCAGGCAAAGAAAACAGATGATATGAGCCGTGTGTTTCTTTATCCATTAGGTTTTAGTGCATCACAAATCACTGATCGTAAATTTGTTTAGTGTAGTGGGCAAAGAACAAAAGCTATATAATTATACATATTCTGCCCACATGTTAAACTCAAACCGTGTCTTCGTAAGCACCATATATGTAGCCTATGTGTACATAAAATAAATTTTGCAGCTGCAGACACATGTTTGATGTTAGTTTGAGAGTTTATTAAAGTATATTTAATGTGGCGATAATCTCCAATACTTTGACTGATATACACCACCTCCTTTAAAGAAAGAGAGCGGCAGTGCAGCTTTCGTTTAGGATGTAATCCATTACCCCAGCTATTAAAATAAAAAAAAGCTGTGTGGGTAGCATTTTATGATGCAGCTCAGCACAATGTAAACTGAAAGCAAACAGTGGTATCCATGGTAGAAGGCCAACAGCAGTCATCTGTGTTGCATCTTGCATACAACTAATGCATTCGGCTATGGCAACCAAATTTGAGTGTCATTAAGATATATTTTAATGCAAAACTCAACTACTGAAAAAAAGAAGAAAACAAAGCTTGATTTTTGATAATAAGTGCCTCTTAAGAGGAGAAAAACGATGCATCTTACTTTACTGTTTCACATACTGAATGTAGGAAAAATGAAGTACAGATTCAGTTTAATCCTACAGTGCATTTGTGGTTTTGAAAGCTACAGCGAGGTAGCACGCAACAGTTAAAAAAAAAAAAACAGACAGAGTGAAAATATCAGAAATAGACCATGTGCAACAGGTTTGTGAACTGTGACCAAGTTTTCAGTGGATATGTTTTTAAAAGTGTACATGCCAAAAAAAAGTTATTTTTCTTTTCATGTTGACATGATCCGTCGAAGTTAGTTGGCAACGGGGACGTTAAAAACAGCAGACAGCACCATACATTATCTTACAAATTTATATTTACATTTTTTGAAATTTGTAAGAAATATTGGCATTACTTTGGAATGGCTATAATTAGAATTATATCTGATGCACTGCTGACCTGATAACCATCTGTACCTCTAACAAACAGGAATATCAAGATTGTGGCAAATTTAGTACTCCCTATAAAGTACTGAACCAAGACCTACACTAATTTATTTGTTGTAAAAGCATGACTAGACCATGCCTTTTGTCATCAACCAACCAACTGTTCAATTAATTAAATTAGATGGGACCAATAATGCCAATAAAATGTACTTCTTAGACACCAACCTCCACATTACCTCTCTGACCTTGCATGGATTTTGTTTAGTTTTGTTTACAGGAGTCTCCCATATCTAGGAGAACAAGAGGGCCGAAACTCTAGTCTGTGATGTTAACAAGCGACACTTTCTGGAGCTGCTCCATTAGTGATGAATAAAGACCACGTGTGACCTAATCAAGGCTGTTTTTTGGGGACACTGATATTATCCAGACTGTTTTTTACGAGGATATGAGCTCATTTTCTGGTCTGGCACCGTTAGCACAACAACAACAACAAAAAAAATAAAGCTTATTTAGGTGCAAAGGAAAAAACAAAATCACAGCCAGTCTGTTACTTGTTGACAGTGGAGATTCTGTTAGGGTAGGCAGAGGATGGGGAGACATCTCGCATGTCCGTGGCTACTGCTGTTGTAAAATGCAGGTTAGATTCAGGATGGAGGTATGGTCTAAAGTAAGTGCTTAAGCTACTATGCCTTAGTTGTACAGAGTGGAAGGGAAAGGCTTTAGACAAGACAGACACTGTACAGTTGTACAGTTCTGAGGACATTTTCTCATGCTGTCCTGATGAAAAAACATTGTATACTAAATCCCTGCACAGCACATGTGCATCCAGTAAAGTGGGCATGTCTGCTAAGGACAGCACTGTCATGATCTAAAGCAACTTCAGTGGATTAGACTGAACTCCAACCTGCATGTCCCACATAGAGACCAGAGAATTCAACAGTCAGTCAACGGCAAATCGCCTAAACTGAGAGGGAAGTACATTTGCTCACAAACTGTCAGACAGAGCTACGTTAAAAGGACCCGGACCACCCAGCCTATCCCGAAGCTCAACCTTAAGTCAACTTTAAGGTGCGTGAGTGGGAGCTGTTTGTTTCCTGCCGCTCCTTGTTCCTCTTTGCACGGCAGCCTGGCAATATCACATCTCAGGTCTACTGGTGTCGACCCCTCGTCATCATCCACTCACACCTAACCACCTGCAACACCCTCATGCTCACAACTCACACACATGCACAGACACTGACCCACACATACACACACAGGCCCTCGCAAATATTTGTGCACAAACTCACACATCAACCTCTCATGTCTGTTACCACAATGTACTATGTACTCCGTTACAATGCCTTTGCTGTAGGACAGTAGTGGGTCTATCTTCCTGTCATTGTTACTGAGTGCTGGATACTGGCTGGATGCTCCAAATGCTAACTGTTAGCCTCCTGCCATTGAGATGCACCGATATAAACATGTTGGAGGACAAAGATAAATAAATAAAATTTTCTCTGGAGCACTTAAAGATAGTTGGCAGGCAATGTTATAGCCAGGCTCTTCTTCTCCTACTCAATAAAATAATAATATCAAATAGTAATATCATTTTTATCACCATTGCTTTAAAGTTTTAGAATAATGTCCCAGGGTTTTTAGGATTCCTCATCTCATTGCTTCTTACATTACACACAGTTTCTGCCCATACTCGTGCTTTACTGCTGGTTTGTGTTTACTTCAAGGATCTGATCACTCAAAGTACTGCTAAAACACCATAATAATATTTTCATGACGGTGTGGGTATTCGATGATCACCAAGCTCTTGTCCTCTAACATGGATGTTTACAGTACTTTGTGTGTGGAGGAAATGAGGATTGGTAGCAGTTAAGGCTGACTTACCCTAGTCTCACGAAAATTCATGAAATGAGCACCATGTTTTGAGATGTAAATAACGTGCTTCATGTATGAAAACTGAGACAAATGGGTTTTCTCATCAGGAAAGGATTATCTGGTGGAAACACAACATGTTCAGTTTGGTGGATGGGCAGAAACATTTACCTACAGTTCAGCCCTGGATCCAAAGTTGTTTTACTTGGCATCTTCAGTTCATGCAATGTCTCTTAGTCTTTTGGTGGTGGAGCGACATAAAGTCAACATAACTCTTTTTCACATCACTTTCTCTGTGTGTCTGTGGTGTGAGTTTAGTTTCTACAGATGCATATCACTTAGGTAGAAATGACGAGCCTGACACATCAGTTTACTGGGGGAATATCAGTCCAAAATCCTGGTAAATTCTCTTGTAGACATCAGGAGCTAGTAGGTATGTCAGTTTTCAATTCATTAAATTGGTTGAGGATGGAGGGAAAATTGTTCCTTTGTTACATGGAAGCTAACCCTGGGTATACCAACCACTCAGTTAAATCACAATTGACAGAAAGCAAATGATTGTGGCTCATAAGATGTCAGGCGTGGCTACTGCACTACGCAGTACAGTGCCGAACTCAGTGGCCCTCTCATCCAGCGACACATGGATCTTGGTTGAAGCTTACAGTGTAACGCAACACAGACAGCAAGCATAGTCCATACCCCAAAGTATTGTATGCATTAGGTTAAGGCATAGCAATCCCTGCACCGACGTACCCTCGGGGCATGGGAACTAAATCCTGGACAACAGGTACTCATTAAGTAACAGCGAGCTGGCTAGAGTCTTTCTTGTTCTCTTTTTCTCACTCTCTCTCCATTGGAGTGCCTAAATCATATTAGAGGCAGGTGAGCAAAAGCAAAAAAAAAGTTGCTTCTTTTTTTTTTTCTCTGCAACTTCCTAGCTTGTGTTTCTAGGTGGATTACTGGCATTTTTACGAGGTTTTGAAACAGCTGTGAACTCCTTGCCCGTCGCTGTGTTGTGTTAGTGTGGCTGATTTAATTTGGCCACATTCAATACTCTTCAATTCAGCTCTGTTTCATCAATTTTTATCTGCCCATCAAATAATTGGAGATTGGGTACACCCCACAGTTGGTCTTTGTGTACAGCGATAGCCATCGTAAAAGCAACTCACCATGCATTTTGCTTTATTACTACAGTGCTGAAGTCACGTCACCCTGCAGCTGTGAGCGACTGTCCTCCACCGAAAAAAGACCCCAGAGGTCATCTGTACAAGCAGCTTATTACAACCTTGTTATGTTTTAAACTTAAGCAACCTAATCTAGTGGTCGTGTAAATGACAACAGTGTGGTGTGTTGGGAAGTGAGGTGACGTGCTGTAGTTTAACAAACAACACAATCCACGTTGGGAGGTGCTTTGGGCGGTGGCTGGGTCTCCCCTACATAGGCCTTGCAACCTGTAGACCAGATTCCTGCATGAGGCGATTACAGTGTTTGTTTCCAGGTGTTTTCTTTCATTTGTTTCTGCATGTTGGTTACTGTCATCATGACGAAGAAGGTCCTCCAACCTTAACCTCAACTTTACCCTAACCTTAACCAAGGATTTATGGTGCCGAAACTGAACCAAACTGACGCAAACTGTTTTGACACATGCACACCACGGGTTGTAGCATATGTCCTGCCATTGGTAGGGGCGCTAATTCAGGAACCGCTCCTGTGGGTCGTATCAGAGGGTAGGAACAAACGACCTACGTGGTTGTATGGGTTGGGGGACTTGCTGGGATGTGACTATTATAGAAATAGCTCACACTGCAAACTCCTCATTTTCAGTTGCTATAAGATGAATAGGCCTAACATAAAATGTATACAGTGTTTCCTACCTGCTGGTGCACCATCAGAGGGACGGTAAAAGCAGCTGAAAATGGGGATTTGTTTTCTACACCCAGTGATGACAATTAAAAATATTTGAATGAAAAATTCCACATTTTAGTCTGCCATGTCTTTAAGAGGGTCCTTGTTCCTTGGACTGAATTTACCTTAGCCAAAAACAGAGCATGTTGTAAAATGAGTGATTATTTGTAGGGATGCACCAGTACCACTTTTTTTTAAAACCGATACGATACCGATACTTCGATCTGTGTACTTGTCGATACCGAGTACCGATGCCAATACTTCTACCACAGCAAAAAACCCCACAAATGATTAGGCAAAATGCAATGAATTGGAATTTTTATTTTCTTCTCTGCAACATATATCTGCAAATAATTATATTACATAAAATAAATAAATAAAAATGACTGTAAAATAGGGATGCACTGATACCACTTTTTTACAGAACGAGTAGAGTACGAGTACTTGCATTTCAGTACTCACCGATACCAATACCGAGTACTTAATAACGCCATCGGGGAGTGTTATGTTAAATTATTATTATTATTTTAAAAATATAAATTACTTATCAAACAGACCTAACAATTCGGCTACCAATGAATGAGCAGTAGTATGCATGTGATAATATAGATTGAAAAATAAGCCGAAGTGATACCGCTTCTCTGAATAGACAAGCTGAGCCAGTGTGCTGCTGTTAGCCAGTGAAAATAGAGTGGAGTGGCAACTCTTCGCTTTGTTACACAATCTATGTCAGTGCGCTGCTGTAGTCTGGAAATCTCCTTTGCCAGACATACGTTCATATTCCACACAAAAACAGCATTTCATTCAAATTATGTCAAATTCCACAATATTCCGCGTTAAAAATAGATTCCGTTTTATTTGGATAATTCCGCGATTCCAAAATTATAGGGCCCTACCACTGTTATAAAAAATAGCGGCGCAACTTAGGCGTTATCCTGGTAATTTCTCTGCGTGAGAAACACAAGGTGTGGCGTGTGAGCGTGTGAACGGGTTGAAATGCGTGTGTCTCACGCCCAATGCGTGAGACCTGAGAGCCCTGATATTTTAGCCCGGATGTGTTTTTTCATGGAGTCGTGCAGCTTCGGTAGCACCATGTCTGTGATATGGTGACGGCTGGGAATCTCATACCTTGGCTCCAGTACGCAGAGAAGACGCCGGAATCCCAGATCATTGCCCACGGACAGTGGCTGGTCATCCAGGGCAATATACTCAGCAAGAGCATCTGTGGTTTTGACCGCACGCGGGTTGCCTCTGGACATTTTCTCCCGCCTCGCCAGCGTCTGCCGCAAAGTTGGTTGTCTTTTGTCGGTGCTGCTAGTGAACTCCTTATATTCTGTGTTGTGCTGCGATTTCAAATGTCTTATCAAGTTGCTTGTGTTGTAAATTGCAGATTTGGTCCCTCCTCTAGACAGTTTTGCTGAACATAATTTGCATGCTGCTTTGTTTTTGTCGCGCTCGCTCTCATCCACCTGAAAATATTTCCACACCGCTGACATGACTCCACACTGCCCGCCTTGCAGTCAATTAAC
>OMLB01058414.1:0-15161 GCA_900302555.1 Myripristis jacobus
TAGTTTGTAATGTACCTTCAGTGGTGGAAAATCACAAGTGGGCATATTTCAGCTTTCACACCACCATATCACCATAAACCACTTTGTTGTAGGTGGATTTTTTTAATAATTGATTATAAATTTGTAATAGCTTGAGCTTTCATACTTCAGACATTTTTGGCACCAAGACCCCTCAGCTATGAATGAGATGATTATTATTATGGTTATTGTTATTATTATTATTATTATTATTATTATTATTATTATTATTATTTGTTTTTTTTTATTATTATTATTATTTTTTTTAAAGGCATAAAATGCAGTTACTTGTACAGAAGTACAGCAGTGGCTTTGATACTGCACTGTATGAAGGCAATAAAGATGAAGCACTGCTGTGTGCCAGATTGCTCCTGTAAGACTGATGTAGATGGCTGTAAATATTACATACTTCTGAGGGAAATATAGGCACCTTTGCCAATCGCAATTTGTAAATCATTGGTGTAGGGAACACTAGAAACAGTAAATACAAAGGGCAAAACATAGTTTAGGAGCTGCTCAGGATCTTGCGTTATATTGAGTGCTTAATGTTTGATGTTAAGGTCTGAGAGGTCTAATGATTTTGCTGTTTGTGTGGGATTTTTAAGGTGTTTGCTCTGTTGTTGACTGTTATTATGTCTAAGCAATCCATTGAAGTACATCATGGACTACGGGCCCTATCTTGAGTCAGAGTCCCTAAACCCGCTATTTGGGGATTTAGCATTGCGTATGAGGCGTTCCCCCGCAAAAGTTGCTATCTTGCACACCTGCTTTTATCCCTAAAACACTTGCGCTACCCGTTACATTATGCATAGGCGTGGTTTGGGCGTTACCCCAGTTAAACCAATCAGTGTGCCAGGTGCCATTGCCTTTAAGAGCAGGATGCGCTATCCCAAATCCGCAAACCGAAGCCCGCAACGGAGAGACAAAGGTCACGATTTAGTACTATCTCTACCATTTTTTCAGGGGTTCAATTGAGGCTAAAGCAAGGTGGCTTTTTATAGGTGAGTTAATTGGGGAGGTGGAGCCGCATGTCCACGTGTCCAAGTGGATGCACATTGAAGCTGCCTGGGTGTGCTCTTGTAAATGCCCAAATGGTAAAGCAGGTGCTTCTGAGGACCCGCTATACGCTTTCCCTAACGTGTGTGGTCAAGATAGCAATTGTAAGGAAAGCGCATGAACACGCCCACGGGCACACCTCCAGGTGCAAATAACGGAGAGGGCATAATATATAGTGGGTAGTGTGGCCGCAAGATACCGTTTAGGGAGAGTGGAAGCTGCTAAATGCGTAATTCACGGGTAGTGGGTAGTGGCAATGCGTAGCGCAGTGTGAAGGATAGAGCCTTTAGGGCTCTAGTTTCGCAGACGGTGGATTTTGCAAGTTTGGCATGCCGTGCGTGCTGGCGCAAGTACTCCGCTGTTCCTCCTACCGGCGCATGGGAGGAGAGAAGGCGTGGAGAGGGTTTGACACAGCTGATTCACTTTAAACCAATCAAATGAGCCCCTGTCCTCGCCTTTAAAATGCGCTGCGCGAAGGCGTAATGAATGTTTACACAATTGACAGGAGTTCTAATGCTGCAGGCGGGGCGGAGCCCAGGAGACCAGGGAGCAGTGCGCACACGTCACCAAAACCTCACAGGCAGGCTTCCGGAAATTCAGGCACATGAACAATGCAATGAATATTGACAAAAAACACTATTCAATGCTACTATCACAATCAGCACATACATACTATATATCCATATCAACTGTCCCATCACAACTGATGTCAGATCCAAGGAGATTGGCTCCATTTGTGCTGATTGTGAGGTTTTGGTGACGTGCGCCAGTCAGCCAAACTTCCACTGCGCCGGCTCCACTCCGCCTTGCGCTGAGAGTAGATGTGGTTTCAGATGGCGAGGTTTTGGCGCACCTGACGAAAACTGTCACTGCGCCATGCTGAATCTGTCGAAACCTCCCCCTGCTGTGCTGCCACTCCCATCTCGGTGCACCTCGGTCTGCGAAATTAGCAAACTGTGCGCCCCTCAGGTTGCGCTGGTTGAAACTAGCTCTGCGCGGGGTTCGCCTCACTGCGCCACCCTCCGCTGCGCCGGGAAACTAGAGCCCTTAGTCTCTATCCACCACAGTTAAAAGCCTGGGGAGGAGGTGTGTCCTGCTGGGTCCCACTCCCACCATAACCAATAGCTCTGAATGTTTTAGTCATCTTTTTAGTCTGCACCTGCGGATGCAAGATTTTACTACTTCCACTGGATTTGGTTTTATTAGTCACTTTGATTCATTCTGGACCAAGCAGGACCTATTTAAATATGATGGGTTGCATCATAACAAGAAAGGAACAGGAAAATGGATTTGTAATTGTATTAATTTTATTGCTTTTAGCCTTAATTGATGGTTTCCCCAGCAAGACCCTGCCCAACATCCTGGCTCTTTATTTCATAGCCCTGTCCCAGACAATGCCGGTCTTGCTGGTGCTGGTTTTGTTTCCCTCGCTAATTCATTCATTCCTGTTGGAATCATTGAAAGGCAGTGTTTAATATCAAAATCTACTCACAGTCCAGACAGAAACAGTCTAATCACAGTTAAAACCAATTCTTCAGTCCCTGCTATTGAATCAGCTCATTTCTGTTTACTCAATGTAAGATCCCTTGCCAATAAGTCTTTTATCTGCCAGGATTGTATCATGACCAACAATATTGACTTTTTTATCATCACAGAGCCCTGAATTAATCCTAGTGATTGTGTTCCTTTCATTAAGCCCAGCCCCCACTCCCTGGAATATTTATTTTTCCAGTGGTGAAGATTGACAGGTTGAGGGGGTGGCTTTGCAGTAATATACAGAAACTATTTTACTTCTCCAGTCTAGCTTAGCTGTTTTTCCTTTTAGAGTCTTAGTTTTATTTTAAAGAATAACTAACCCAGTTCTGTGTTTTAACCTACAGACCCACCTTAAATGTACTTCTGGCTTCAGGAGTTTTCAGACCTGTTATCAGTCATTAAATTATAATATGACAGTAGTGATTTTAATTTTCATCTTTGTTGCCCTTTTTCCTCTTCGTGTGCTTCTGATTTTGTCAAACTTTAAGATTCTTTTTAATTTGACCCAATATGCAAATCACCCTATCCATGACAAAGGGCACACTCTTGACCTCGTGCTCCTTCATGGTTTCTGTGTGTATGATGTGAACTTGGTTGATTTCTCTGTCTCTGATTACAACGCAGTGTTCTTCCAGGTTCCACTCTTCTCTCCTGACCCCAAATCCAACCACACTGATTCGCTCCTACCCCTAAAATTCACTCTCTGCTCCTCACTTCTGTCAAACTTGTGCTGCCTGAAAAACATTTTTTTAATACCAGTGAACAACATGGCCTCACTGTAGGGGAGCTTGTCAGTGATTTTAACAGCTCCTGCACAAATATTTTTGATTCTGTAGCTCCAGTCAGATATAAAAAACCTGAAACCTTCTTCTCTGCCATGGCTGAATGAAGAATTAAGGACTTTTTCAAAAGAATATTCAGGAAGGCAGAGCAGAAATGGAAAAAGGATAAACTAAGTGTCCTCCCTTGCCTCTCTGAAAGATCTAATGTTCACATATCAGTGTAAAATAAAAGAAGCAAGGAGCACCTATTTTTCTGAACTGATCCATAAACAGGGTCATAATCCCAGAATCTTTTTAAAACCATAAATTCCGTGATTAGTTCCCCGCTTAGCCAGGCAATTGAATCTACCCCAGAAAGATTTTAAGAATTTCTTAATTACTTTTGTAGCAAAACAGTGGAGATTTGAGATCACTTTAACACTGAATTCAGATGGCTTGATGTTGACTCCTGCTAACCTGGAACATTAACCCACTTCAGTGAAATCTTTCTGTTAACCCCAAAAGGCACTGTTGTATTTTCAGAATCTCCCACTTGTCATTCAAACTGCATTCCCTTTTGGCTTTTAAAAGCTATATTTAAGATTGTTGGTCCAGATATTTGAGCCATCACTACGTTTAGTGCTCTCTGTCTACTGGTACTTTCCACTCCTATTTAAACATGCCACTGTTTACCTCCTCTTAAAGAAGCCCCCTCTATATCCCTCTGTTTTAAGTAATTTTAGACACATCTCCAAGCTGTCACTTTTACTGATGATTTTAGGGAAACAAAATCCATTCAGCTGATTTGTTTTATGAACAAAAATCCAATTTTTGAAACATTTCAATCTGGTTGTAACTCCCTGCATGGTACTGAAACTGGTCTGGTCAAGGTCACCAATGACTTACTGCTTGCAGCCGACCCTGGACTGTCCTCCGTTTTATTTCTTTTTGACATCAACTCAGCTTTTGACACAGTGTACTGTAATGTTTTAAAACTAGCTGCCTATATTGATGAGACTCTGGATTGGTTCATCTCCTATCTGTCGAACAGGTCCCTCTCTGTAATGCTTGGAGATGCCTCCTCCTCCCCTGCTCCTCTCTTTTGTGGGTTCCTCCAGGGGTCTGTTTTGGGTCCCCTCTTATTCATTGTTTACATGGTACTCCTGGGGCAAATCATGTGAAGGCATAGCATTGATTTCAATTGATATGCAGATGACACCCAGTTATATGTATGAATTAAAAAATTAGATGTCCAAAACTTTCCTAAAGTAGATTGAGTCCAAATCAGAAATAATTATAAGAACCTTCCCTGGCCACAGCACTAGCAGTGTTAACAATCTATCTGCTACTCTGGGTGCCTTATCCAGTAATGTTCAAAAAGAGGCCCACATCTTAGGTGTTATTTTTTGACTCAGAGTTGTCGTTTGATGCTTAGGTAACCAAAGTGTTGCAGTCCTGCTTTGCCCAACCTGCTTTGCCTGACAGCTAACCAAGATCAGGTCATTCTTTTCCTCTGCAGATGTAGAAAAGGTCACCCATGCTTTTATCTCTTCAAAACTTCACCATTGCAGTACACTTTATTCTGCTACCAACAGATGAAACATCCAGAGACTGCAGCTGATACAAGATGCTGCTGCCAGGCTTTTAACATGGACTAACAGAAGTGACTACATTTCACGAATCTTAGCTGCCCTTCACTGGTTACCTGTGAGTTTTAGAATTTATTTTAAGATTTTACTGCTTGCTTTTAAAACTTTGAATGGTTAGGCTCCTGCCTATATTTGTGACTTGCTAACTCCCTAAGAGCCTCATCACTGCTTGAGGTCCTCCAGCGGGGCCGTACTAATGGCTTCAAAATCCAGACTTGTTACTGTGGGTGACCAGGCACCGAACACCTCTCATTAATTACCAATTCAGTTTATTTGTTGCAACAGTTTTGTCAGATGTATCACTTCACTTGTTCATAATAATGTCACTTAATTTGAGAAAATTGCCAGTTGAGCAGGTGAAATGACCTTGATGACAGAAAAATAAGATTTGAAGACCAAATGGCAGATTAAGGGAAGATTAGACTTTTTCTTTGCTGTGTGTGCCCATCTGAAAGCTGCAGGCAGGAGGGGTTTTAGAATGCAGGCCTCAGGGCGGACAGTTGCCATCTTGCTGTTGGCTTGATCAGTGCTGGCATCTGACACTGGCAGCAGTGCTGGAGCTCAACACTATATTGGACAAGAAGAGAGAGGGTCACATATTTCCACTTTGCCCTTGGACTCCTCTAACAGAGACACTGTCAGAATGACATCTGAAATCTGGAAGCTCTAAAAAAAAAAAAATCATCCTTCATCCTTCATTAAATCGTAATAGGAACTAAGAGGTAGTGGGTACTTAAGTAATTTATCAGTTACTGGTTAATCAATGGATGAATTTAGATGCATTTTTAAACACTTGGCTAACATTTGGCCAGGGAACTGTAATATAAAGTGTTACTGATATTTTCCTGTAACAAGAATGATTTTACCACCCAGGAGCAGATTCTCAGATACCAAAAAGTGCATTTGATGAAGTGTATAGGAAACATATTTCATCACAGTTAGTTTGGGGCAGAAGCCTAAATATCAGTTTTTCTTCATGTTTTCACCTCTTTTTCCCCCCACAGTGATCTGTCCAATGGGAATTGTTTCTTCCTACTGACTTTTCTCTCCAATTTAAGCTTTCATTTAGAATTCCCCCCTTTTTTTCAACCTCATTTGATAGTATGCCAGGCTATCAGCAGGAGCGCATCACACTAGAGTAAATTATTGATTAGATATTCTTCAGCTTGACCTGACCTAGTTGGTTTGATTTGCAGATGTGTTCTTTGTGAGGGCTTTCATGAAGAATAAATACAACCATAATGGGGACTGCTTCATCGTCAAGTGGGTTGAAGCACTGAGAAATGTTTTGTAGGGGCAAGCACATTTACATGTGTGATTATTGTGCTGATTAAGATGTGAAGCAGTGCAAATTTAGTTTTGTTTTTAGTGCACCCCAGTAAGTCAATGGCCATACAGGGCTCAGACTGTACTCTGCAGAGTCCAGGCAACATCTTTAGTTATTTGATCATGGATGTGGTGTTTTTGCACAGGACCTGTTACTGTTATTCCAGCAGTATTAGTATTGCAATGTCTATTTATGACTTTCTGTTAATTAAGTTTGAATTTTGTAGGTGCCACTGGTTTTCCATATACAATGGAATCTCAGGAAATGTAGAACTTAGCACATCATATTCGAGGTGTTTTCCCTATTCCCATCATTTATAGAGCAGATTGTGCAAGAGGTGCTGGGACAAAACAATGACATGCACTATAATATGGACAATTATAATGAGATAACAGAGCAAATAAGACAATGGGAAACATTTGAGGGGTAAATCTTCAAGGTCATTTATGCTGATGACATAAAGAGAGATTATTTGAGTGTTTCACCTCTAGCCGTATTTCTGTAGAATACTATACACTACATAATTACATCTTTGCACCAACAGTAATCCCCTTTATAAGAAATAAGAGTGACACTCATGCAAATTCATTCACTAACTTTGCTTTTGTCTGCTCATTGTGAAAACACACTAAGCTCTAGCAGATGCTAGAAAGTATTTTCGGGTTTGGGGTGAGGAATGTGAATTTCTACAAATTGTGATAGACTTTGAAATATAAAGAGACAGAATAATTATTCATTATTGGTTCATTTTAGACTGGTTAAGTGAATATTCTACAGCTATTGGATACTGATTCAGAATTTTAATTTGTTTCACAGGAAGAATGGATTCAGTAAGGATGATGACATTCAATAAGACTTAGAAGTTTAATTTCACATTTATTCACAAACATCCATACAACATATGTCTGTCATTTTTGATATGTATTTACATGTATCACATTTGGCTGACAAACCTCAGTGATTTTGTAATACCCCTAATAGTTGCAGACAGAATATTAGGTGTTCTCATGGCTTCATGCTACAATAAAAACTCGAGGGCACTTGGTAGAGCGTGAACCACCACCAGTGCTGAACAACTCTCGAACTTGTAAAGCTGCAGGCTCTGTAAGGGATTATGGTTATTGGGTTTGATTTTTCAAAGAAAATGGCATGTGAATGCAGTGCTCTTTCGCGACTGACTTTCTCCATAACTTGAACGCAGCACAATTGTTACGGCTGAAAAGGATCTTAGTGGTGGTATCTTCAAATTTGAATCATCAGCACATACAATAAAGTGATCCTTGAGCCAGGGGCCATCTGTTCACTAAATTACATCCAAATCTGTTTACTTTTTGAGACTCCTTGCAAACAGAGAAACAGGAGTGAAAACACAACCTCCATCTAACTTCATTTCAAAGGCAAGAAAATTGAAATAAAAACTAACCTTCCCAGTGCCACTGCTGCTACTGTAAAACATGAATGACGTGCCCACCTGGGGGGCAGGGTGGTGGTTAAACAAGGACACTCATTAAGGGGTTTTCGCAGGGTACATGTGTAACGTTTACTGTGGGCCACCGCTAACAGTACTGTCACCCTTAATCATGATGCCCATGAAACTTCGGGAAACACACCCCCTTCACTTACAGTCTCCTCCTTAGGCCAGACCCAATGGAAGTGCAACCTCACATTCCACTTATATTGTCCAATATATCATCTGGCTGACATACCCAAGGCACGGTCCTATAAATCATTCCATTCAGACTTGCGCCAGTGCCTCCTCCCTTCCTTTCAAGCCCTCCAAGTGCTTTGTTCATTTTGCCTTTTCACTGCCATTCCCTTTCAGCAAATAAGCATTTCCAAAAAAACCCCAAAAACAACAAATCTGCACACCTTGACCCGTGCAGTTCTTGATGTTTAATCACTGAATCGTTCAAAAATATATCACTATAAAAAACGGATTAATTAAAATCTAAAATGCATGGTCTGATTTATTTTCAGTCACTTCATTATAAAATACCAGAAATCATTTCCATCATTCACAGCTGATTGTCTGGGAAAACCGGGGTAAAATTGATGTGTCGTGCTTATTTGCTCACTAAATTAATTGTTAGAGATATGATATCAGAAAAACATGATGAATTCCTGCAGATTAGATATGTAATGTAAACTAGTACATCTGCCTCCCATGAGAGCGATGTCTGAATTTGAGACCGTGGTACCACAAGGGAAAGATTAAATATAACCTAGTTTTCTCTTCCCTTCATTACTGGTCTTCTCATTACATGCATTACCTTGAATTACAAGTACTTTGCATTAATGTGCTGTATAATTACATTTGTTGTATAACTTGGCTAAAAAAATATACAGATTTAAATCAGGAAACATGTAGGAATGTCAATATATTGTGATTCTTGAGCTAGTAGCTACCACACTGAAGAAAAGCGAGAGAGAGAGAGAGAGAGAGAGAGAGAGACTACATTGAATTAGAGTGAACATCAAAAGTATTGCTTCTGGTTCAAAATTAAATAGTACTCACTCTAAAGTAATGTTATTGTGTTTGTTGTGGTTGCTGTTTATGCATCAGATTGTGTTTTATGGTACATTTTATGCCTGCCATGAATATTGCCCCACAGGAATAAATAAAGTTTATTGGCCTGAATTGAAAATTTAATTGAATTCACTCAATAACGATTTCAGAAAGTTTCCGATACTAAACCTTTAGGGAACCATCCCCCCGTGAATCCCTATAGCAGGTATTGCTTTGTAAGGAATCTGTGCTATCCACAGTCCGCAGCCATATCTGTGTACCTGTGCTGAGCTGGGAATTGTGTCAGCAAAATGACAATAAAGATAACAAAAGCTTCACAAAGCTCTATTGCAGATTGTGCTGAAAGTGAGCTCTATGAGCCAAATTTGGCCCTCCACCAAAAATGTGGCTGTCGAAAACGTTCCAAGGAGTGTCTAATAATCTATATTTCATTGATTTGGATTGAACTTAATGACATTGAAGGTGTTATTTTGCGAAAGATAACTCATTACAAGCCACATTAATAGCTTAAAAGCATCTTAATTGCAGAAATCCAATGAGGCTATTTTTACTCATCTCATTACTGAACTGTCAACACCAGAGACTTAAATTATTTTTGCTCTGTGGCGCACTGCCCATGTTAAGTTTTGGCTTGTGGTTCTTTGTGCCAAAGAGTTGAGGCACTCTTTCTCTGTTCTGTTTTGCTTTCCCTTGTTCACAGCATCCGTATAGCATACAGCAGTGGTGTCTCATAATTGTTTAGTATCAAGTAATTAACTGACAACTAACTTACATGGAAAGTAAGAGCAAGATTTGGTATTGTATTATCACATAGAGAAATTTACTGTGGATAGTTTTCAACAAATTGTTGTGGATTCTCTTTGCATTTTAAAGTTCTTTTAATATTTGCTAGGAAAAATTGTGCACAGTGAACACAGGACCGTTGGGAATTAACTCATTCAGTCTCTTTATTCTGACCCTTTCCTCAGAACAAAGAGCAAAAGATTTAAGTTGTAATAAAACAGCAGACTGAATAAGCACACTTTCAAACGGTGCAAACTTGTTTTGAGCTGCAACCGAGATACTGTTCAGCTGTAGCTAAGTTCCTAGCATTTATATTAGACTGAGGTCAAATTACTGTATGGCATGCGTTCAATTTCTCCTCTCCGATTATTGATCTCGCCAGTCTCCTTGGAAACAATCATAATGTTCACCCTGTCCTTTGTTTAAAGCAGGCTAAAGCAAATGTTGTGTTACATTAAATTTGCCATTATTCTTACCATTATGTGCTGCATTTTGCTGAAATGTATTTCAAAATATCCTTTGGTTTCTTTGCTGTACTTACCTTAAAAAACATGATCTGCTGTTGAATATATAATTTTAGTAATGGAATTGCCTCTGATGCATAGCTGATGCATTATAGCAGTGAGACAGTCTACCTGCAGTGCTACAAGTTTCTCCAGTCATCAGTGTGAAGTTCATCACAGCTCAACTGCATGACCTCTGTGTCTTTATTTTCGTACTCTAGCCCTTTCATGCATGAATTGCAACAACCTGAGTCAGGATTTTTTTCTTATGTGTTTGTATTCCCCTCAAGGCATGAAAAAACAATTCTTTCTTTCTTTCTTTTTTACATACATTTTTCAAAGCGTTATTCAGATGTCCACTGAGGTGCACTGCATGCGTTTGAGTGTTCAACTTGAAGTAGCATGTAATAATAGACTATTTGCTACTGAACTATATATTATGTAAAAAGTATGAAAATATATTGTTTTTTTTAATGCTGATACACGTTTGTGTTGTGCTCCATTTCATCCCTCAGCATTAGGGCTGGGCAGTCTACCAATATCATATCGATATCATGATATGAGACTAGATATCATCTGAGATTTTGAAAATCGTAATAACCTATGGCTAATGTGTTGTCTTTTCCTAGTTTTAAAAGCTGCAAAACAATGAAGTGATGTAACTGTCTGAACTTACCTTACTGTTCTAGTTGTTCTAACATTTGCTTTTACCCAATTTGTTATTTAGACATGTCTCAAAATGCCTGTTTATCAAAAATCTCATTCAGTAAATATTTTGAGAAAGCACCATTAGTCATCCCCACAATATTGCCACAATATCAGTACTGAGGTATTTTGGCAAAAATGTTGTGATATTTAATTTTGTCCAAATCATCCAGCCTTACACTGTATAGCTGCTTTCTGAGCTCCACTGTCTCTATCGCTAACGTTCGTTGAACCTTCTTTTTCTAATCGTCAGTCTGTATAATCATCGTCACTGGACTCAGGTGATATTTCCTGCTTATCCTGTCAGCCTCTCTATCTTGTACTGTCATTGATCTCTTCAAATTGTGATGATGAAGATGGTAACTCACACAGTAGAACTAATCTGCACAAAATATTGTTTTTTACTGTAAATACACTGCAAGTTGGATAATAATAATATGAATAACTGATTAACACCCAAAAAAGTAACTGGAAACAAAGTAATTACAAAACAACAAAGTTGCAGTAATATTGTAGTTGAATTATAGCCAGTATGATGTCCAGTTTAGTGGACAGATGATTAATCGTAATTTCCTGCTAACATAAAATCAATACTTGGAAAATTTAGAAATTAAATTTCTCCTTAGTTGTTACTTAATTTTTTTTTTTTTTACCTGCTGAGGTTTCCTACGTTGGCAAGATATTCCTAACTCAGCGTTAGTGGTCTTCTGTCTGCGATCTTGGTTTTGAGAAATTTGTGCCGCAGTTACAACACCTGGCCAGCTGGTGGCATTTTATGAGATGATGCACCAGTATTGAGCAGCATTGCTTAGCGTCAAACTTTTGCATCAAAACCCATGCATCTTGAAGAAAATGGCTTCTGAATATATACCTTTCCCTTGGCTCTTAGGGTATAAATTAAGTTTGCAGTATCCTTAAGTCATACAGCTGGATGATGTAAACATGGATGTTATGTTCCCTGTCCAACTTCAGTCTTCACATTCAGGGTTTACTTTTATTAAATGCCAGTGAAATCGCTTCATGCTGTGTGAAAACATGTAGGCCACTGTAGGGGTGGCAAGCCTTACCTCGCCTTACCTTTGGATACTTTTGATATATGGATCTGCATAATTACTGTTTACGATAGGCTACACTCTCTTAAGTTCAGCTGGGTCATTTTGCCATTATCACTATTCCACCCACATGCTCTTTTTCATTTATCAAAGACTCTTTCCACAAATGCTGAAGGTCTGCTTCACCAAGCAGGCATGAATGTAGTAAACACTTCACTTCAAAACATTCATGGTGTTTCATCTCTCCCTCAGCCTGAGAATCATCTTTGAAAGCCAAAGGTCAGGAGTCTACACTCATACAGTCTTTTATGCTGGTACCAACCAGAGCTACTAAAAGAGAGATTTGATCACTCTTTTCTGTTTATTGCTCATTTTACACTTGCTTATCATGCACCAATATCCCTAAAACAAAACCCAAATGTGGGTTCTTATTTGTATGCAAACGCATTAACAGACACATACACATTAACTGGCAACAGTGGTTCAGATAAAACAATATTAACTAAATGCCAACAACATAAACAGTACAAACATTTATTAATGTTATCCAAGAATTGAGCAGCAAATGGGACAAAATAAATAAATGAATGAAAAACAAGTTGCCATTGCTGTGATGCTGTTTAGTCAGTATTGAGTCAGTATGGGTGGCGCTCTGTTCCTCTTTGCAGCCATAGTGGTCACTGCTGCTTATGCTAACTACCCCAGTTCTTCTGTTTATTCCAAACAAACTGTGTAGCTGCTGCTGGAAATATAAACTGTATTACTTCCTGTGCACAGGATAGTTTTTCCTGGGGGAGACCTAGCCAATATTTCATGTTTAGAATACCAAATGTAAAAGCTTTTATAAGCAGGGTTTACACTGAATTACTATTATGTTAAATCAAGCATCGATAAAGAAAGAGCAGCACAGTGGACATTTTATTTGTAAGAAAATGCTATGGATTAATATTTTAAACACAACATTGATTCTTTTCCCTGGCTAAGTCTCCCATGTAGGGTGTTCCTAAGCCTAAGGCCTGGACAGCAAAGGTCTGGGCCTTATTGGTTTTTAAGTGCAGACTCTGTCATGACCAGGAGGCCTTGCCGGTGGGCACAGACCTAGTCAAACTTAAAAATAAAGTAAAAACTTAAAGTAAGTAAGGAAACTCATGGGCAACCAGCGAAGAGATGCTGAAATGGCTGTAATATGATCCCCTGATATGTTTAATCTTTGAGAATGAGCTGGCAGCAGATTTCTGGATGTGTCAAGATGTGTAAAGATGTAACAACAACAACGGTAGTGACCGGGAGGTACAAAATAGCTCAAGGGTTGAAACAAGATGTCCTTTGTATTGAATTTAGTATCTGGTGTACATTACTCCCATGGTGAGCACCAAGGGCAGTTTTGTCAATGTTTTTATCCTCAGCCGTTGAAGAGAAGTTTGTAGCCTATGCTTCCACATAGCATCTGCTCTTAATTTAAGTTGATTCTGGCAGTGTTGAGACCTTCATTACGTTCAGTAATTCATCAGGGAAGGCGAGCTTCAAAAGTGCAGTGTAGTTTTTAACATCAATAAGTCATCACCACATTTATTTTCCTGTGGCATCACTGTAACTACCATAAACAAGACTGTTATCAGAAAGTTTGAGAATCTGTAAGTCTGAAGGTTGGGGGATTTTGCCAGCCACAAGAAGCAACGCTGCTTTGCAAAAGGAAGCAGTGGAATTCATGGGAAATGTGTCTTAACTTAGAGGAACGCTACCACTACCAATACCACTGGTAGGAAATATAGAGGCTACCAGTCATCTTTACTGTGGTTGACCTTGTTTGTAGCACTTATAGAGAGGTAGTACTGTTAATTTGGAAATTATGCAAAATGATTTTTTTAAATTCTACTTGCAGATACTTTAAAAGCCCTGCACCCTTGTTTAGTTTCTGTTGAAACCCTGCTATCAGATACTTTTCTGCGTTCTTGTGTTCTTCACATATGTGCTGTTGTTATTTACCACTTTATAATAAGACTACCCTTACAGAACGTTTATGAATAGTTTATGATTTGGATATTAACTTAAAATTCTGTTAAATTCTTTTAAAGGCCCCATGGCCTGAAAAATGCAATTTTCGTTGTTTTTGCGTGATAGGGAAAGTCTTGAGGCCACATAAATACTGTCCCATGCATTGCACCTATGATAAATGGAGAAGTGCACACAGCCCGTTTTTTGAAACTGTCCCTGTAAAACGAGCGGATTTCACTTCCTTGAAGTTATGACATCAGTGTCTTTTGTGATGTCAGTGACTCCGCCCACAGCGCCTACGTCCCCATGCAACCAGCTACCAAGCTAGTGAACTTAGCCAGTTAGCCTCAACTCCCCGGCCAACAAGCTACCAAGCTAGCGAACGTAGCCAGTACCCCTCTGCTCCCAGGGCAACAAGTTCACAACATATTTACAACATATTTAACAAAAATAACTTACCATTCTGAAACATCTTGTAATAAACGGATTTGAGGTGGTTCGGGATCGTACGGTCGTATAACATCACGGTCAGGGTCCCAGTTTCATGGGTCCCGCAGGGTTTTAGTCCAAATTTGCTTGTCTGTTGGGCTCATTTCAGCACCGACTGTTTTATCAACCCGCCACAATCAAATCAAGTCAAATCAAGCTTTATTGTCATTAAGCTACACATACAGCAGTAGTGCACACAAAATGAGCGTTTCTCACTTGGGATCCACGAATGATGGGTAAAGTCAGCAGTTTAAAAGTCTAACAGCTTGTGGGAGGAAGTTGTTGCGCATTCTGGTGGTTTTGCTTTTCATGCTTCTGAACCGTTTACCTGATGGCAGCAGTTCAAAGTATTTGTGGAGCGGGTGAGAGGGGTCTCTCTCCAGTCTCTGCGGGCAGCAAGCGGAGCTCGTCCAGCTTGTTGTCGAGGGAGCGAACATTAGAGAGCAAGAGCGACGGTACTGCTGGTCTGGAGGGGTTAGCCTTTAGCCTAGCGTGGATCCCAGCTCTCTTCCCCCTCCATTGTTTATGTTCACACCGCTTGCGCTTCCTCCTCTCCCTGGTGACTGCCGGTGTAGACACAGGTAAAATCCCATGCTGGCGTAGTATGTCCACATCAAAGCAGAGTGCCTCATTTCTTGCAGCATGCTTTACCCTGATGTTTAGTAAAGTCTCTCAGCTGTAGGTTATGCAACCTGAGCGTCTGGGTTAAGCAAACCATTTAAAACATTCACTCTCGCTGATCCCTGGAGGGGCCGCTGCA
>OMLB01058418.1:7464-22245 GCA_900302555.1 Myripristis jacobus
ATGAATACCCTAATGAATCATTTGCTAAGGAACATTATTACAAAAAGTTACCCAGTATACAATAAAGGAGCAGAAACATGCTTTTGTCCACACTTCCATTTGTTTGAATTCATTTCCTTGAACAGCTTAAAAGAAACACATTTACTGTGAAAATTACACTCAGTCCCAGCCTCTCTACAGTATGTTGGCCTCACAGGAGTCAGGCTGCAGGATCTTAAGCGTAACAATCAGTTTAACAGCTTTCCTAAACCAGGGGTAGAAAAAGGCATAGATCACAGGGTTTAGACAGGAGTTAAAATTGAACAGCCAGATCTCAAAGACCACAGTTGAAGCAGTGATCAAGGTGTCTTGGCCTGTAAGAGAGGGATAGTAATAAGGAAAGAGACATATCAGAAACACAACCACAACAACACCAAGAGTCCTGGCTGCTTTCATCTCCGATTTCTTAGCAGTTCCAGTCCCTGAAGGCTGCAGAGTGACAGACACAATGTGGGATCTCATGGCACGAGCCTGAGACACAGCCACCACAAACACTCTCATATACAGAACTATGATCACAGTAACAGGAGCAATAAAGGTGAAAACAAGGTCAACAGCTCCTGAGATGTTGTTAATGACAACCACACACTCTCCGTAGCAGGAATTATACCTGCCTGGTTGTGTCAGATGATCCTTTTGAATCAAACTGTTGTAGAAAGCAGAGCAGATCCAACACAGACAAACACAGATTTTAACTCTTTTCTGAGTGACTTTGATGGGGTAACACAGAGGGTCACAAATAGCCACATAGCGGTCGACTGATATGAGCACCATATGTCCTACTGAGGCAGAAGTTAGAATAAAATCCAAAATGTAATACAGAGTGCACAGGAGGTCACCCAGAAACCAGCAGCCTCCTATGAGGATTTGACTCGGCATCAGCAGGAGGCCCACGAAGAGGTCTGACACAGCCAGAGAGAGGAGGAGGAGGTTGGTGGGGGTGTGGAGCTGCCTGGAAAGAAACAGGAGCATTATGTTCATTATGTTTAGTATCAGCAGTATTTTCTCACCAAATGCAGCAGACATCAAGTTTGAGATAACTTACAGCCCTAAATCACAGTCTCAACAGGCTCAAAGAAACAACATCATTGGCACAACATCCTAACATGCAAACGATGGAGGAAATCTTTTGAAGGATCACAGAGTCAGAGGCGTATCTCAGTTCAGTCAGGAGTGTAATGGATGCTGAGTTATTATAATCAATAGCAATAGGAATAGGAATACAAAAGAGTGATGTTTCAAATTGCTTCTTCTCAACAATGGAAATATGTTACAGTATATTTGTTCTAATCCATGAGCATTATGTATTTGTATGTAAAAATTTTAGAAAGAATTGCATTAAAGCAATCTTTTGCCACCTGAAGTGGGAGATGGAGATGATGACCAGCAGGTTGAGCGCTACAGTGAGCACAGAGATGAAGGCTAGTCCAACGTAGGCTTCAGGGCGAGGAGGTATTGGCCTCCTGCAGGAGGTGTTGAGGAGGTGTGGAAAGCAGAGTTCAGCTCCTTCCAGGGTCTCCATCATCAGAGAGAGAGGAGGACAGGAGAAGCTGCTGAGGTCTGGCAGCTCTCTGAACAAAACCCTTTGTCACACAGCTCATTTATCTCTTTCCTCCCTTTTCATCCCTCCCTCCTTTCACCTCTTTTTCTCCCTCTCTTTCATTGCTTTTCATTAATGTCCCTCCTCTTCCCCACCTTGCGACATCAATATTGTCTGTCTTTTCTTTACTGTATTCGTTCTGCTGCCCTCTGTCACTCTTCTTCCTCAAGTCTCTTTTCAGAGAGTCCTTAGCCTGGCTCTGTCAGAGTGACAAAATTAACCTTCCAGTGACTCTGAAGCTGCCTTACACAGTGGGTCATGTGGATCTGAAATACAAGTCTTAGATTTTTTTTAAATTTAATTTAGAGTGGTTTCAGCAGAAGTTAGATGGTGGAACTGTAACTGCTGAACATATTTATCTCTCCATCCTGAAGGCAGCTGAAGATCCACCACTAATTTACTTCTCCCGAACTGACTCTTGTTTTTTTTTTAAAATTCCAAGATGTGTATTTCAAATCCAGACTGACGTTACCAATCCACATACTGATACATGATAGACACATACGCACACACAACAGACACACACACGCACATTGCCACCTGTAGTAGCTCTATAATAGTTTGGTCGTTAATCTACCACAGTCTTTCTTCCAGGCTGTAGCCACTGAACACAGAGCTTATTATCTTCTTCAGCAGCACCTTCCCAGATGCATTATGCTGGTTACGGTATAGCGCCACGGTGGCATGTGCCGTTACTGCAGTGTAATTAAAAAAGTCTATTGTCGCGATCATTTTTATGAATAAAATCTACTTGCTGCTAGTTGATGATGCTTTGCTGTGCTTCAAAAGTCCTTCAGATCATTAAAGGGGCTGCCACAGCATTTTGCATTCCTACACCTGTTTGTATGTGACGCCACTTAACCTACAGTTCAAAGAAATGGCTTTGAATAATTTAAATTTAATGCATTTTTGTATATTTTGGCTCTTTCAGAAAGATGTTTTTTGTGGTTTACTACAGCCTCATGTAACCTTGTTGTTATGCCCCTCTGCACCCCCTATTGGCCTTGCAGTGGCAGTGCAAGAGTGTTTGGGTGGCGGGTGGCTCAGCTGGCTCAATTGTCCATAAAACGCAGGGATCCCGCCTCCTGAGCGAGGCTGCACTCTCTCCACACTCTGTTTGGTGCTTTGCTTTTACTTACTTGTTTACTGAAATAAAACAGCTACTTTTGAAAACTCTGTTGTCTCTCTCCACTTTGTGTTGTGACCTATAAGCCAGGATTTTAAAATCTGGGGGCTCGTCCAGGATACATTTGGGGGTTCATTCAGGGTTTTAGATTATTTTTTTTTTCTTTTTCTTGTGTGTGTGTGTGTGTGTGTGTGACTGTGTGGAGACCAGACAACAGAGTTTTTTTTAATATATGTGACTGGAGCTTCACTGTGTGGTTGAGCAAACTGTCTTTAGTTAGAGGGTTAGGGTTATTTGCTTTGTTGTTTCAGTTTATTGTGTTAATACAATACAATACAATACAACAATAAAAATCCTATTACTTCTATTATTAGCAAGACTAATAACAATAATCATAAAGAAAAAAGTGCTCTGGTATCGGATGTGTACTCAGTATTGGCCAATACCCAGAATTGGATTGGAATTGAAAACAAGCAGATCAGTGCATCCCTAATTTTTACCCTGTAAAAGCACACACTTCCAGTCATGTTTCCCCATGTGAAAACTGAAACCTGATTACAAGTCGGAAGTGGGGCAAGGAATTATGGGGGAGGATCAATCTGTACTGTACGCAAAACAAACAAACACAAAAAAGAGATGCAGGCAAGGAGGGCAGGAGGGAGGGGAGGGATGGTCAACAATAAATGAGCTGTGTGACAGAGAGTTTTGCTCAGAGAGCTGCCAGACCTCAGCAGCTTCTCCTCTCCTCCTCTCTCTCTGATGATGGAGACCCTGGAAGGAGCTGAACTCTGCTTTCCACACCTCCTCAACACCTCCTGCAGGAAGCCGACACGTCCTCGATCCCAGGCCATGACCATCTTCATCCTGATGTCCTCCATCTCTGTGCTCACTGTGGCTCTCAACCTGCTGGTCATCATCTCCATCTCCCACTTCAGGCAGTGATAAGCTTCTCACCATAGCCAAAAATATATAGTAATATTTATACTCAGAAGAAAAAATACTAGAAAAATACAGGCAAGGTGTTAAGTAATAATACTTATTTGTTTGATATAGCACTGAAGGTTCTTAGCATCATTTGTGTTATTTATTGTATTACTGCTGTTACTCATGGTAATAATACCCATAATAATGATGACAAGGATTTTCACAAACATATGTGACCTTGTGTGGTTTATCAAGACAAGAAATAGATAAGAAGAGCCTCTAATGGCTTACAGTTATGCACGATTTCAACATGATGCCCATCTGCTTGGTACTGTGAGAATATTACCACTGCTAATAATAATAATAATCTCCCATTCCAGGAAGCTTCAGACCCCCACCAACCTCCTCCTCCTCTCCCTGGCCGTCTCAGATTTCCTTGTGGGTTTCCTACTGATGCCAGGTGAGGTATTTCGCATTGTAGAGGCCTGCTGGCTCCTGGGTGACCTCATGTGTGCTCTGTATTATTATGTGGGCTTTGTAATTATTTCTGCGTCAGTAGGGAACATGGTGCTCATATCAGTCGACCGCTATGTGGCTATTTGTGACCCTCTGCGTTACGCCACCAAAATCACTCCAGCAAGAGTTAAAATCTATGTGTGTCTGTGTTGGATCTGCTCTGTTTTCTTCAACTGTCTTCTTCTAAAAGATCACCTCACACATTCAGGCAGACAGAAAACCTGCTTCGGGCAGTGTTTGTTTGTCATCAGCTATGTCGAAGGGGCCTTGGACCTTGTCTTTAACTTTATTTGTCCCATTAGTGTCATCATAGCTCTGTATGTCAGAGTGTTTGTGGTGGCTGTGTCTCAGGCTCGTGCTATGCACTCCCATGTGATGACAGTCCAGCCCGGAGCAACGAGTGTCACCATTAAGAAAGCTGAGCTGAAAGCAGCCAGGACTCTTGGCATCGTCATAGTTATATTCCTTTTGTGTTTCTGTCCATATTACTTCCCCTCTTTTACAGGCCAGGACATCCTGAGCACTGCCTCATCTACAGCATCAGTGGTCTGGCTGCTGTATTTTAACTCCTGTCTAAACCCTGTGATCTATGCCTTTTTCTACCCCTGGTTTAGAAAATCTGTTAAACTGATTGTTACCCTTAAGATCCTGCAGCCTGACTCCTGTGAGGCCAACATACTGTAGAGAGGCTGGGGAGTGCCTGAAAGCAGACAGGTGAAACGTGATGAGAGGTGAAATGTGTGCATTCATAAAGACCGCAGCGTTTTGTGGATGAGCAAGGTTGTTGATCAGATTAGCATTTAAACACATCACAAATGTCAGGAAAAAACTCTCCACTGACATGTCGCTCTCTGCCTCCTGCAGTCTTACAGAATCTTGTCTTTGTCATGTTGGTTAAACCCAAACATCGTCTGTGATGAAGATTCAATAAAACATGTTTTTTAAAGTACAGCATCTTTGTTGTGGCAAGTTCATTTGAAAAAAGGGACATTTTTAAATACAGTACAGCACTTTTAACTGCATTTCCTGCAGCCCTGCAGACAGTACATGACGAAGATGTTAATGATGATGACAACAACAACAACAACAGCAACAATAATAATAATAACTGCATAACAAAATGAAATAAAAACCATAGGGTGGGCAAGTGCACAATAATACAGTGTATGTATTTAAAAAATGCAGCTAATAAAATTTAAATAAGATTGATAAGAAATCGAAATTCAGTACAGAAATACTGTTTCTTTTGTCAAGTGGATTGAGAAGGAATAATTCAATCAGTTCATGAATATTTATGAATGAACTGACTGAATTCACCAGTTTTTTTTTCCCTCTCTCCCTCATCTGGGTTGTTTTTTTACAGGCAGAAGGTAGTCTGTGCTGTCTTTTTGTACCATTAATCACATGAAGAGGATTGGGTTACAGGCAGAGAACACATCTGCCAGGAGTGAACATAAGCCACCATTAGTGTAATTAAAACTGTGAAAGAGGGAATGCCACCTGTCTTTGGTGCTGGGTCATATTTCTGATCCACCGCGGCCTCTCTGTTATTAAGACACACACGCAAACAGTGAGGAGGAAAAAGGAAAAACTGCAGGGAGAGAGCAAAGCTAAAAGAGTCCGATTAAACCAAAGACTTTCACAATGTGATTTACCAAAAATGACAAGCTCTGTCAGTACCAGATGTGGGTGTGTGGTTGCCCCATAATCAAAAATGGATCTGTGTGTTTATAAAATAAATATTCATTGATATCATAACTGTTAGGGGGGTGGTGGTGTGTGTGTGTGTGTGTGTGTGTGTGTGTGTGAACAGAGGTAGAACTATCAATGGAAAAAGAGTTGCCAGCAGATGTCTCATTAACTCAAGTGTTTTTCAAGATGAAAAAAAAAACTTCCAAAAATTTCAACAAATTGAATGAGATGTGCTACGAGCCCAAGAAACGAGCACAGATGTGACCTGCCTGAGAGCGCTTGAGGAGTAGCATGAAAACCCGTATAACAGTTATATAACATATACTAAAGATAAACAGCTGAGCTTACATATGTTAAGCCAACAAAGTATAAAAATGTTGGCAAGTCAAATTTTGACATGAATCCACATGAACATGTTCAAGTAAAAAATATTTCAGCCAGCTAGTTCGTAAACCCTTAGTCACTGGCAGGTGTGCAAAAATGCAGCAAATTAGTTTTAAATAGCTACAGATTTCCTGGCTTAGGATTTATGTTAAGTTTTCCAGAAATCACAAAATTAAAATTGCTGAGATTTTAAGAGGCACAATACAAGGGCAGCCCAGACGTCCCTTTCCCCAGTCACATCCACCAGCTCCTCCTGAGGGATCCCAAGACATTCCCTGTCCAGCCAGGAATATATATCCTGGGTGGCCCATTCTGTGAACAGTGTCCATTCAGTTTCCATGTGCAGTGGACATGGCAACTGTTCACCCCTGCTTGTCCCCAGAAACTGTTATGGGGACAAGCAGGCCTACACTGGAGCACTGGGAAATCTGCGCAGAGGCATCAGGGATGCAAAGTGTGAATACAAACAATGCATTGAAAAACACTTCAATACCAACAACACCCACAGCATGTGGACAGTCATCAAGGCACTGACGGATAACAAAACCACCAACCTGTTGCCTAATGATGACACCACATTGCTCTATGCCCTACACTAGTTTTTTGTCTGCTTCGATACCCAGAGGGAGGAGGCAGCTCCACTCCTCACCTCAGCTAATGATGAGCCAAGGCTGGTCCTCAAGCAACATCAAGTGAAGACCGTCCTAAGGGGAGTCAGCGGGAGCAAAGCAGCTGGCCCAGATGGAGTGCCCGGGCGGGTTCTGAAGGTATGTGCTGGCCAGGACTAACCGTTCCACAGAGGACACCATTACAACAGCCCTCTATCTCACCCTGACACACCTGGAGATACCAAACACCTCTTTGACGATGTTATTCGTGGACTTATTCGTGGAATCCATGACCCATGTGTATGGGTCATGGATTTTCTCACGGACCATTCGCACCAAATCAGAGTGGGTAAAAATATCTCCTCCACCCCCACTCTTAAGACTGGTACCACTCAGGGCTGTGTGCTGAGTCCAGCGCTCTTTACATTGTTTATACATGACTGCACCCCCAGCCACTCCTCAAACACCATCATAAAATTTGCCGATGACACGAACATAGTGGGCTTGATTTCCGAGGACGATGAGACAGCCTGCAGGTGTGACGTGGATCATCTCTCTCAGTGCTGCGGAGAAAACAATCTGTTCCTCAACACCTCCAAAACCAAGGAGATGGTTACTGACTTCGGAAGGTCTAAGGTCGGACCGCACACCCCCCTCCACATACACAGACAGTGGAGGAAGTAGATAGTTCCTGAAGTTCCTGGGCATCACACAGTCAAACCAGCTGACGTGGACCAACAGCACCTCACAGCTGGTCAGAAAAGCTCAACAGAGACTCTTGTTTCTGAGGAAACTGAGGCGAGCTAAACTACCTCCAAAACTACTTCTTAATTCCTACAGAAGTACCATCGAGTCCATCCTGACCGACAGCGCCACAGTGTGGAATGCCAGCTGCACAGCTGCAGAATGTCACAGCCTCCACCATGTGCTGAAGGCGGCCCAGCGCCTCAGCAGGTTCAAACTCCCTGGACTGGGCACTATCTACACCAACAAACTCAAAAAGAAAGCCCACAGAATCCGAATCCAGAAAGACGTCACACACCCCAGCCACTCCATGTTTGAACTGTTACCACCTGGCAGAAGATTTTGAGATTTTTTTTTTGAGATTTATGAAGGATTCCCATTAGCTAACTGTCTCACGACAGTTGCTAGTCTTCCTGGGGTCCCATGTTTATTAACAGTAGTTTCAGAAAAGCAGAAGGTTCAGGATCATCAAATCCAAAACAAGCAGACTGAGAGACAGCAAGATGGCAGCACACATGGATGCAGCGGCCCCTCCAGGGATCAGCGAGAGTGAATGTGAGTGTCAATGAGAGTGTCCTGCTTACCCCAGACATTCAGGTTGCAAAACCTACAGCCAAGAGACTTTACTAAACATCAGGGTAATGCATGCTGCAAGAACTGAGGCACTTGGCTTTGATGTGGACACACTACGCCAGCACAGAATCTTATCGGTGTCTACACCATCAGCCACCAGGGAGAGGAGGAAGCACAAGCGGTGCAAATGTAAACAAAGGAGGGGGAAGAGAGCCTCTAGGCTAAAGGCTAACCCCTCCAGATCAGCAGTACCGCCACTCTTGCTGTCTCATGTTCGCTCCCTCAACAACAAGCTGGACAGGCTACGCTTGTTAAGAGACACCCACAGCGACTGGAGAGACTGCTGTGTGCTCACTTTCACAGAGACATGGCTTCATGAAAACATCCCAGACGTGGCCAATCAGCTGGAGGGGATGTCATCGTTCCGGGCGGACAGAGTGGCAGCTAGCTCCGGTAAGAGCCGAGGCGGGGGGCTGTGTATTTTGTATCAACACCGGTGTGTCAATGCCACGGTAGCTGCTAAACACTGCTCCCAGCTAGCGGAGTTCCTCATTGTGAATTGCCCGCCATTCTACCTGCCGAGGGAATTCACCAACGTGTTAGTAGCTGCTGTTTACATAGCCCCCAGCGCCAGTGCTAAAGCTAATGCTAACGAGGCACTCGGAGGGCTGCATGATGCCATCAGTGAGCTAGTGTCCAAACACCCGGACAGCTTTGTTGTAGTTGCGGGAGATTTTAATCACACCTGCTTAAAGACTGTGCTCTCCAAGTTCAAGCAAATTGTGGACTTTAAAAACAGAGGAGAAAACATGCTTGACCTGGTGTATACAAACTCCCCACATGCTTACAAGGCGACCCCTAACCAGGGTCAACCCATGCAAAGCGACAGGTGTACAGGTCTGGACAATATCCCAGGACGTGTCCTCAGAGCCTGCACTGGCGAACTGGCGGAAGTCCTGACTTTTCAACACCTCTCTCAGTCAGGCCACCATGCCCAGATGATCCACCATAGTTCCAGTGGCTAAAAAAGCAGTTGTAACCTGTCTGAACAACTACCACCCCATTGATCTCTGGGGGGTGTCTCTGATCAGAGACACCCCCTGTTCAAGCAGCTCAACAGACTTAAGAATTCATTTGTCCTGGCTGCCACTGGCCTTGTAAACAACGTAATGTGATTTTTTTTTATTTTTTTTTTTTATGTTGAACTTAATTTGTTGTTTGTCTGTTGATTGTGCAGTACTGCTGACTGTACAACAAACTGTCCCTCAAGGATAATAAAGATATCTGTGATCTTTGATCCTTGAGGGCAGCAGAAACAGTGATGAAGATGGAGATGAAGAATATGATGCAGAGAGGAGGGGTGGAGGAGGGACATTAGTCAGCAAGAAGATGAAAAAAGGAGATAAATTAGCTGTGTGACTGAGAGTACTGCTCAGAGAGCTGCCAGACCTCAGCAGCTTCTCCTCTCCTCCTCTCTCTCTGATGATGGAGACCCTGGAAGGAGCTGAACTCTGCTTTCCACACCTCCTCAACACCTCCTGCAGGAGGCCGAAGCCTCCTGACTCCGAGGCCTTTATCATCTACATCCTGATGTCCTTCATCTCTCTGCTCACTGTGGTTCTCAACCTGCTGGTCATCATCTCCATCTCCCACTACAGGTGGCCAAATAGTTCTTCCACATGATTCTTTGCAAAATTGGTAGACTTACAAGTGCATACGGCTCATGGATTACGACAAATCTCTCTCTTGTATTTCTCTAATGCTCAATTATTCATATTGCTATTGATAATAATAACAATGACCCACTTAGCATCCGTTACACTCCTTACTGAGCTGAAATATGCTTCTGACTCGCTGTGATCCTTCAAAAGATTTCTTCCATTGTTCCCCTTTTGGCTTTTGGATTTTCTTTACCACCTATGAGAAATGAGAAAAAACTCTTTATGCCAGAGGATGTTGTTTCTCTGTTCTTTACGTAACATAACAGCAACATAATAAATATAATGATCCTGTTTCTCTCTAGGAAACTCCACACCCCCACCAACCTCCTCCTCCTCTCTCTGGCTGTGTCAGACCTCCTCGTGGGCCTCTTGCTGATGCCGGTTCAAATCCTCATGGGAGGCTGCTGGTTTCTGGGTGACCTCTTGTGCACTCTGTATTACTTTGTGGATTTTATTCTAACCTCTGCCTCAGTAGGAAACATGGTGCTCATATCAGTCGATCGCTATGTGGCTATTTGTGACCCTCTGTGTTACCCCGCCAAAGTCACTCAGAGGAGAGTTAAAATCTGTGCTTGTCTGTGTTGGATCTGTTCTGCCTTCTACAACAGTCTAATCCTAAATGATAATCTGAGACAACCTGGCAGACATAATTCATGCTATGGAGAGTGTGTTGTTATCATTAGCTACATTGCAGGATCTGTTGACCTCATTTTGACATTTATTGGTCCCATTACTGTGATCATAGTTCTGTATATGAGAGTGTTTGTGGTGGCTGTGTCTCAGGCTCGTGCCATGAGATCCCACATTGTGTCTGTCACTCTGCAGCCTTCAGGGACTGGAACTGCTAAAAAATCTGAGCTGAAAGCAGCCAGGACTCTTGGTGTTGTCATAGTTGTGTTTCTAATATGTCTCTTTCCTTATTACTATCCCTCTCTTACAGGCCAAGACACCTTGATCACTGCTTCAACTGTGGCCTTTGAGATCTGGCTGTTCTATTTTAACTCCTGTCTAAACCCTGTGGTTTACGCATTTTTCTTTCCGTGGTTTAGAAAATCTATTAAACACATAGTTTCACTGCAGATCCTGCAGCCTGACTCCTGTAAGGCCAGCATACTGTAGAGCGGATGTGGACTGACTCAAATTAAATGCATGTTTTTTTCCCCATAGGCCAAATGCTTTTTAATTCAGTTAATTCAAAAAAGTTAATTCAAAAAGCCTAAAGTCAGGACACACACATAAAAGACACCATGCTTTAAGCCATGATTCTAAGCTCCGGCATCTATCAGATAATCTTTATCCCCCTCTGCTGTTCATTTTTAGTATTACATCTAACAATATAACCAACTTCTCTTTGTTCATGATATAGATCTGACATTTATCTGAACGTTTTGAGCATTTCAGCAATGCTCTGCTATCCCTGCTTACATTAAGTGAGAAGTAACTATCTCAGTGTATAACTGAGGAAGACTTGGAGAGGATATTTTGCTCTTGGTGGACACATGTTGGTTGCAGATCAACGTGAATCAGCCTTTGATTAAGTCTGAAGCACTATGAAATGCAAGAACCCCCTTTCATGTAAACTGTGCATTCAACATTGTGGGTCTTACCCAAATGCCCTCCAAGGATAACTAAAGTATTTCTGATTCTGATTTGTTATGCGACAACAAAAAGAGGACAGAAAAAGTCTGTCAGTGTGTTCTTTCCTTTCAGAAAGCCTGTTTCTAACTGAAGTGCATCAAATGGGACCAACAGTTGTCAAGGTCTTTATCAGTATTTTTGCTACAAGTATTCCCCTAATCACATTCATGTGATCTTTGTCCATCTTTGTCTGTCTTGTAGAACAGGAGTAACTGGTCAGTTGGTCTACAGTTTTTCAGCCATTCTGCCCATCGTGTGGCCAAAAGTTTAAATAGTCATTTCATCTCACATTAGTGTGCCTTAGATCTGAAGTAGAGCAGAAATATTTGATGTAAGATGTAACATTTAACAATATTGACAAGATAAAATTAGACTGTATACTATTATGGACTGTGTATTATCATTTTTTTTTATTATCAAGTAGCACAATTCAGAGTAAAGATAAAGGGCTGAGCACTCATACCCTTTGTTGTCCATTAACATTTCCATCCCCATCAATAAACTGTTCAGGCTCCATCCCAGACTTTTCCACTGACAGCATGAGGCAAAATAATATTTACAATAACCTGGCAAAGTAGAACACTGAAAATTGTGGGGGTCAAATTCCCAAGAAATGCATACATCCAGTGGGTGTAAATATAAAGGACCATTTAAATAACCACTAACACCATATTTAATCACTTACTGCTCCCACAGCCCAGTGGTGGGCCTGGCTGGCATACAGTCTTTCAGAGGCTGTAGAGGAGGGGTGTCAGACATATGGCCCGCGGGCCAAAACTGGCCCGCCCGATGGTTCAATCCGGCCCACGAGGCGATGTCCAAAATTTTAAAAAAGAAACAGGTATTCCAAATTTGTCCAGTAGAGGTCACACTGACATAACAAGACATCCAGAAATACACATGACAGCAACATGCCCAGAATGTACCAGAATGCACCACCCTCATTACCAAAATGTCTTTGTCAAAAAGAAGAAAAGTGGAACCAGAGTGCAGAGTTTTCCAAGAAAAATGGACTAATTCTTATTTATTCACAGAGGTGAATGGGAAACCTGTGTGCTTGGTGTGTAATCAGCAAGTTTCAGTGCTCAAGGAATATAATATTCTGCGCCACTATGAGACTCATCATGGTGAAAAATACAACCATCTGCAAGGACAACTGAGAACAGAGAAGATAAATGAATTGTTAGCGGATCTGAAGAAACAGCAGTCTGTTTTACCCATAGCCAAGAGGTCAGTGAAAACTACCTTATTGCTAACGAGATAGCGTTAGGATCCAAGCCATTTTCTGAGGGTGAGTTCGTGAAAACATGCATGCTGGAGGCTACAGAAATGTGTGCTGAAAAGTGCCCTTTCAGAAATAGTTCTGTGAAAATTTACTGTAGTAATATAATATTTAAAGACCATGAACATTGTGCAGTATGATATCAATCAGCAGCTTCAGTACGAAATAGTTTGGTCTGGTGTAACCCTATTGCTCATGCACTGCTATAACTTTTATGTTTGTTTGTTTTTTTAATGTACACATTTAATACATTTACAAGCAGGGTGATAACTTTCTTCCCACTTTAGTTTGTATAGTGTGGTGAGTCGGTTCAGGTGGTCAGATGTGAAAATGTATCTACTGTATAAAATAAAAAAGTTGTTTTAATCAAAGTGAAGTGCTTTTTTCAGTTCCATACACCTATCTATTAATAAATGTTTTGTTCCTTTGTAGATCCACTGTCATCTGTGAGTTATAATGCACATATGTAGGCTAAATGATAAATTAAGGTATAATATTGAAATATTGAAAAACAAAAGTACTTGACGTTATTTATAGGTTATTTACAGGTTATTATTATTATGTTATTATTTTACTGGCCCGGCCCACTTGAGATCAGATTGGGCTGAATGTGGCCCCTGAACCAAAATGAGTTTGACACCCCTGCTGTAGAGGGTTCAGTATCATATGAACATGACATGCCCACCTTCTGCTAATCCCATGCAGTTTGGGCCACAAAGCCTGCAGTCCACATGTGTTCTTGTGGCCTGTTGTAAAATGGTGTGTGTGTGCAGACTGGGGCCTAAACAGTCTTGGAGTTGCATCAGTTGGCTTTGACTGGAAAGCTGAGACTCTTGTGGATTCAATGAGCCACATTTGATTCCTGTGTGATGACGATCGCCCCCATAGCAGCCATTTCACTGGTGACCTCTAGGAGAATCACAGCCTCCTCAAGTTTTACAGACACACACTAGAGAGCGAGGCTGTTCAGAGGAGCTCTGCTTCTCCAGCTAGACTGGAGAATAGCAGCTAGCTATAGGCATTTTTAACCTTTATGAGTCAGGCTCCTATCACCTATACCACAAGCAACCACCAGAGGGCTGTACTACAAAGGAGGCTCAATAGCCAGGCTTTGTCTTCACTATCAGGCTCAACAAAACCTAAAGCTCTGATCAAAGTTAAGTGGTATCACGACGGTGGTTATCATCAAGGTTTGTTCAGTCCGGCTGTCAGCTTTGTGCTCTGTGCGCGTTCACAGAAAAGGGGGCGTTAATATGATTCTACTTCCGCCAAAAATGGACCGTTCATGGGCTGCATATTTCACGCAAGAGGAGCAGCTTGTCCTCATGGAAAGCTATGAAAATGTAAAAAATAAAATTAACGCTAAGATCAACACTGTGGCCGCAAATAAGGTGAGAGAGGAGTGCTGGCGATTAATTTCAAAGGAAGCACAAAGGTTGGGGATTCTGTCGCTGTTATAGCCATTTTAAATAATTGCTGCAATATTCATGCAGGATTATGAATTTTAGTTTAGGAATATGTAACTTCAGTAGCTTTATAGGAGTGTTGCCTAGGAGTTGGAGGTAAAGCCTGAGGTTAACCCTCCTATTATGTTTGGGGTCAATTTGTCCCCAGCCAATGTTTAACATCTCTAAATGAATGATTAACATCATTTTTTGTGCTTCATATTTAATGAGTGTTCCTAATGTAATGGGCACTATTGGGAAAAGATGAAATTGACATGATGATATGTTTTCAATGTCCTGTACACACTTTGTAACGCATTGGTTATAAATAACAAAAATCTGTACTTAGAAATAATATAAAGCCATTAAAACACCAAAAATTAATATTTCTTTCCAATTTCAGATCAATCAGTGAGATTTTAGGGTGATTTGCATATTTTTCCATTGTCGTGTAATAGGAATACTGGATGTATAAGTGGTGGTGGGGGA
>OMLB01058419.1:0-17504 GCA_900302555.1 Myripristis jacobus
AACAACATATCTAAAAAATACCACCTTTCCAGGACCAAACAGTCTTGCATTAGGCTTGATTGCAATGCATTTTTGAGGTTATGCAATAGATTTTTGCAGCGGCTGCAAAATACCAAGAGATGAGAGAATTTCCCCAACCCGTACTGAACACTGTAATGCTTAAAAACTGAAGTGAAAACACGAAACGTTGAAGTTATGAGGGTTTTTGTTCACATGTAATGCCCTCAAAACCTTTTGAACAATGAAAATGCAAATAATTTGCAGCTACACATAGCCCACATTTCAAACTTGTCTGTTTTTATGTGGCATTGCTAGTTTATGTATCACCAAGGAAGTCAGTCAGGGGAGAAAAAAACTAAAAAAAAAACTAAGCTAAGCCAATGTGGCAACAGTGGCAGCAAAGTAAAGACACAATAAACAATAGAAGAACATAAGTTTCTTCTTTGTGATTCTAAATCGTTTTCCAACGGTAAAAAGAGAATCAAAAACCAACTTAATAAAAGGGTTGGGCAATATGGACAAAATCACATATCACAATATCTTTGACAGAATACCTTAATATCAATATTGTGATGAACAGAAAAGCTACTACAGTCTAATAAGTTCAGACAAATTGCACCCCATTACAGTAATGCAGCCTTTAAAACCAGGGAAAGACAACATTCACGCCATATCACAGTATTATGATATCCAAAATCCCACACAAATCCCGTTTCTGGCCTCATACCACAATATTGATTAAATATCGATATATCACCCCTAACAAAAGCAAAATATCCAGTCATTCCCTTGTCTTTTGTAAGTTGCATTCAAACATATTGATGGGGTTTAAGCCATGCTTATGTGTGCCTCGTGTGTGTGTGAGAGAGAGAGAGAGAGAGCATGATGTAGTACACAAATTCAGTTTATGCAGGTTTTTATGAATGTGTTCACTTCTCAACACTGCCAGTTTGCATTGTGTTAAAACATATAGTGTAAGTGTACATATGTTTGCATCTGTGTTTGTTTGTGTGTGTGTGTGTGCGTGTGTGTGTGTGTGTGTGTGTGTGTGTGCGTGTGTGTATTTGCTGGACCATACAGGAGATTGCAGCACTGTGGTCTTGGCTTAGCAGCTAATCATTGAGCTTAACCTCCTCTGTTCTCCTGACCTGCTCTGCATTGACCCAATTCCCAGGACTTAAGTTACCAGCGGTCTCCCTAAGACTACATGCAGCCCCTAATGCACACAGAAGCCCTCTGATACTTGATGCACACCTCTTTGACTCCACACACACTAACGCTATGCTCTCATACGGGCACATCAGCTCAGTCAGATATATCGACAGTAATGTTGGCATTTATCTGCCTACTGACACTTGCAGCATCTTGCATTTAATTTGGAACAGAAAGTTTAGCATGTTAAGTTTCCTCTATCAAGTGCTAGCACAGGCACTGGAAATACATTTGAGCACGCAGTGTTAGTGCTTCTGTCTAATGTAGGTTATCCAATTATCCAAGAAAAAAACTCAGTAAGCATAGTTTTTGACTATAAGGATACATATCAGAGTTGTGGGTGAAAAATTTTAGCTTTTCAAGAATCTTAGCTTGATGACCATGCATTTTATTTCATTTATTCAACTGGACTTGAAAGGGCCTCATAAAGCCAACAGTTACATAATTTTCTCATTCTGCAGAGGACCTAGTGATCCTTCATTTGAAGTTAAAATCTAAAAAGAATCAAAATAGGGGTTATGAGGTCTTCGCGTAAAGGAGACAATATCTTAGTAAACAGTAACTGTGTAAAAGAGTAGTCCTGCTAGAAGCCATAGGGAGGCCATGAGCTTGTGAATGAGAGAATCGGACCCTGAGAGCAAAAATTTGCTCTTTCAAATCCTTGGACTTCCTTAGAAATTCTCAGTCAAGGAAATGATTAGGAAACACCCTACCCACTTTCCTATTTCCACATGATGCCTTCAGAGCATAAATTAAACCATAAAACTACAATCATGCCATATGCTCCACCTACTGCACCAAAAAGGAACCTGAGTCTTCACACAGGAGTGAATGTAAGATGTCCATCTAATCAGGCTTGAAGTGTGCATTAGCACTGAGAATTAGCATGGCCGGGGGAACCCTGGGTTTCTCCGTCTGGCCTCTCCATAAGACTCTGCTAATACTGTGGCAATGCAATCTGGGAAACATAGAGACACCTGGTCATTAACACCGGTGCTGGGCCAAAGAACACAAAAGAAATTAATTTTCCTATACTCTAGCTGCTTGATGTTTTCTTGATAGTGCACAAAACACTTCTTGTTTCTTTTCAAGCCCTCAAAATCTATTCAGATAATATTTTTGTTCCAGACTGCCTGTTCTTAGAAACTATAAGTGCCTAGAACTAGAGTCCTCACAGGCAAGTTGGTTGTGCCGCAGAAGCCTGCCTGCACTGACAGATGGCAACAGGGTTTGTAGTTTTGGACTCATTCCATTGGTTTCTACAGGCTAGATCAACCAGACACAGCTTCTTTGTAATACCATTTGATCCAGTTCCGATAAACACGCAGATGGTTAAAAGCGGAGGCAACAAGGGAATCCCACACTAGACTGATGATGGCTCGCCCATGCAACACTTGGAATTATACAATCTCCTCTGCACTGAGAACAGTTTTGAGAGGTGGAGAACTGACATCACTATATTGCAGTGCAAAGTGAGGTTATCTGGATGTTTTTGACTTATATAATCATTTGAAAATGAATGTAGTTTTGAAAATTGTGCATGATGATGTATATCTATGTTTCAAATGATATTTGAAAAAAATGTCAAATTAAATGTGATAATTGCAAAGTCAGTGTGAACGCAAAAACAATGGCCACTGATGAGTAATGCACCAGGAGAAGAGAATCCTACCTAATGCAATGTGTAATGAATTCTATATGAACTGCTCATGCCTTCAAAACAACCAAAACACTTTGGCATCGATCTATTCCAATATTAAAGAGGATGTTATTTATAGAAATTGCCCAGAGGCGTTCAAGATCCATGGTGGACTTGAGTACACTTGTACTGTAAAAGCAAATGACATACTTAAATATCATGATGGATGATCCTATAACCAGCTCTCTCAATTAGAAAGGTCATGAACAGGCAAGATACCAGGCCTCACGCTGCTACTCCCATTCAGGTCCTGGGCTCAGTTTCCCAAAAGTACGATTACCTCTGTAGGGTGAGAAAGGATGCCAGAGTGCATTCTTGTTTTATGCTTGCATAACTAAAGGTACTACTGTAATTACTGTAGCTTAACATTGCCTTTAGTTATCCAGGAGTAGCTGACTGAGGTTGCAAGCTCCTCCTCAGCAACAACCTGGCTCACAGTCACACTGATGCACACAGGCTCACCTGGGAGTTGCCCGATGCAACAGCTACTGCTGGTGCGACTCGGGCATGCAATGCCTGGATGAAGAGTTCCCTGACAGTCATTGTTAAGGGAAGGAAGAGCTTTCCGTCCTCACTTTCCCCACACAGACAATTCCCAGCTGGTGACCTCCCAGTCACAGCATCATTCTGTAACCTCTAGGCTACTGCTATCTCCAGCTGATGGACAACAATGGTGACACCGCTCAAATCAGGGATGCCCAGATTTCTTGTCTTAGATGGAAAATGAAAAAGCTACAGTATTGAAAGGGTTGCAGGCCAAAGGAAAAGAAATGCTGTCAGACACTATCAATTAGTAACAAGCTGGTTTACAAAGCAGTAATGGCATCTTAGGTCTTATATTAACATATTAGTTAATTTTGCTGGTGAGAGTAAGTAATCTAAAAACCCATCTCAGACACAATGATTCACCCAAGCAAACCCATTTTCTAGACCCTTTGGAAAGCCAAGAAAATCATTAAAGGAGACAAATTGGAAACATGGTTCCCTCTTTGGGTAGACATGACTCGGATGATGGTGGAAAACAGGGCCTCTGTGATTGTAGAGGTGTGCGTGTCTGTCCACTGCCTGTCCAGACAGATAAGCAGACAGCGACATCCTCAGCAGAATTCACATCTTCCTCAGCATCTGGCCGTCCTGACCTTGTTGTGGTGGGGACTGTGTTTCTTTGGCATGGCCTTATGCTGCACGCATTCAGGTGCTTTTGCAAGGCCCCAAAACTGAGGAGGGGTACTTCCATGCAGATGTGGCAACGTTGCATCAACGTCATCCTCAGCAGTTATATATTAATCGCAATCGACAGTCATCATCAGCATCAGCAATAAGGTCATGATCATCATTGCGATAGCAATTATCACCATCCTCTTTTATATTTTCATTGTTAGTATCTGTAGAGCCATGTCTTTGCTTTACCATGGCAGTGTGAACTATTGTTATGCAACCATGCTAAACCACATTTAACACAGACACAGAGACAGACAGCCAGGCAGACAGGCAGACAGGCAGGCATCGGCACTCCCCCACACAACCACTCACTCCCCCTCCTTGACCAGCACATGCAAGCTTTAATTCCAATGGGCCATCTCTCTTTACTACTCTCAACCACACACTCCAAGGCTTAATCACTGGATTTACTGTCATGCATCTCTCCTCTCCCCCTCTCTCTCTGCCTCAAACCTTGTGAACCCACACACACCCATGACTAGTAGCATCCAGTACATACAGGAAGTTTAGTCATATACACGCAGGCCTAGGCACGCAGGCACACACACACGCACCCATACACACGCACACACACACATACATAGAGAGAGATAGATAAAAATAGGACCAACAATAGGACTTCTGCATGTCATGATGACTCCCCAGTCATGAGATGCACAATAAACAACACATCAGGCATTGTAGAAGCGACACACGGAGACATACGGATCCAGATGGAGGATATGTAGGCACTATGGGGGGATTAACCATCAGATTTGCCACAGAAACCAGGGGCTATGCGTCATACTGGCGTCATTATTGCATATAGTCTAATGTTTACGTGCAATTTTCGCTTCAGCTAGTCATGAAGGGGTGGCAAGGCTCACTGGCGGTCCGCAGATTGGTGCGCAACGCCATTACAGACCACCCTACTGTGCTTGTTTCATTCATAAATACCAGAGGATCGCCATCTCGCAATGGTGCCATCATTTCACAGTCGCAGCGCCCCCCTCAACCCCCCACTTCAACCTCCCTTACTCCTCAAAGCAATATGATAATCCATACACCCTCATATCTCTGCCCTCTCTCTCCTGCTGACTGCCAATATGGCTGTGCGGGCATACACACAATTCACACGACCGAGGCTATCAAACGAAAACGCGATACGGGCTGTTACCGACGCATAACTTCGGATTTAGAAAAAAAGAAATAATAATGATAATGATAATAAGATATTTGCTGTCCCGTACTGTCCATATAGGAGGAATCGTGTGCGCACACCAGTTAGCCGAGCAGAAGGCAGTGGACGCCACTGAATACCAACATCAAGCCTGAATCTGAGAGGAGGATGAACAGCATCTTCATACCTGAACGTGAAGAATAGTTCCGCTTCAGGCTTGTCCTTGGTCGAGACGGATGAAAGACAAACGCTGACAGCGTCTTAAAGCATTTTTCGCGATTCATGTAGAGCTCATGTCGTCCGAAATCCAGCACCACCAGAGCAGATTCTCTCTCTCTCTCTCTCTCTCTCTCTCTGTCATAGACGTGGGACGTGGGAGGTGCTATGTCCTCTCCCTTTCTATCCACACTTGATTTTCTCTCACTTCATACTCTTCTAGCGGTCGGAGCAGGATTGTCTATTTCCTTTTTCTTTTTTTATCGGCATGTCGCTCCCTTTTTCCTGGAGCGATGCCACAGAGGGGATTTTGATATTGTGTGTCCATACCATGGGCTATACCAAAATAAAGAATGTAAAATCATAATTATAATGAACACCATAGAGTTTTACAAATATTCACAAACTCCATGCTTAAGCCAATTTATTTTAGAGTTAAATCCACGAACGTTGACTATTTAAAGTGCAGCTAGTACAGATACAATCTAAAAATTAATGAATGCATGTTACAGGTTTCATAATAGATTGTGAAGGTCTCTGAGGGTGATAAGATTTAAATACCCTATGAAATCCAATAAAACAGCATATTTACTTAAAAATAGACCTAAAAATCGACGGTCCTACAGCAACAAATCACATTCAAAAAACTTATCAAATTCAGGGTCAAAAATGTAACCTAAGCAGAGCTCATTTCATTTCCAAATGATTTAGTCGATGTCTCAACCACAGCCAAGCAGCTACCTGATATCTCAGGCGCCAGGGGAGTTTTAGGGAGGCTGCCAATTTCACGTTTGCCTGCTGTGGAAATCTAACGAGGGGAAGCCTGGTGGAATTTAGATGAGGAAGTTTCAAAAGGGAAAAGGCGTTGGTTGACAGATTTGAACAACAGTCATGTGGATTATCATTTCGCAATGTGTTTTATTGGGTATAGAGTGAGGGGTAAACCCTACACAAAGTCTGCTTTTCCACCTTTCCACATAAATTCTGATTTAAACGCATAAATCATAGTAAATTGTGTATGTTATATAAGGTTTACTTAGAGGAAACATTCATTAATGCTACTCTGAATACAGTCAATGCCTCACCGGCCTTTCAGTTTACCAAAACACTAACTGTATGCTTTTTATTCATTGTCTGATCAAAGCTGTCCGGTCAGCACCACGGACAGCGACCTGATGTTATTTCAGCACGGCGGACAGCGACACCATTGTGTATCAGCACCATGGAGAAGGCCACACCGGAGGGAGGAGGACGCACAGCAGCCCTGTGGGCGCAAGAAAGCAGTCTACAATTTAGGAGGAGGGAGATCACAAAGGGTGCAAGATCGATAAAGCAGAGTCTGAAATTATGTGCAAAAGAATCCACATCTCGTATCCAGTGAAGTCAGTAAATTTCGTTCATTTCGGCTAATTTCACGAATTAAGCCTCTCGTGTTAGTGAGCCCAACCCTGCTGAAAAAAGGGCCTGTAGCCAAGTCAGACCAGGCCTCGTTTGAGCTGTGTTTGTCTGTACGTGACGGACTCACTGTATGACTCACCAACCAACCGGGCAGGCAGGTTTGCTTTTGTCTCCCTCTGTCGGCGAGTCGGGGAATTACAGGATTACAAACTGCACTGGCAGTCAGACGAGCAGACAGCGTGATTAGAAACAGCTTTGATTGTTTTTGACGTGGAAATAATAACCAGAAAGCCCAAGGTCAGCCGAATAAAGTAGGTCTGGCCAGAAGAAAAAGCATTATGCAAGCCCAGACAGCTGCTTAGTCAGACTAGAAGTGAATTTGTCAGAATTGTGAAGTTGAGTCCGAGTTAAAGCCCTATAATGGATCAAGAGGCTCCATGCAAGATAAAAAAAAATGGTTAAAACTCCCTGCATATATCAAATATATCACTCCATATCACTCCTTTTCCCTGCTTCCCTGAGGCCTTCCTGGGAGAGAGAGCGAGGGAGAGAGAGAGAGAAAGAGCAACACAATAATTGGTTTCTGAGTCCCATTTTTGTTAAATCAATACCCCTCCACTTCCACCAGCCAGCGGCCAAGGGGATATGAGAGACGGATCTTCACAGCGACCATTTCCAGATGGGTGCCCTCCTCTGCCCGTGGCGGTGCGTGGCCACTGGCCCGTCTCCGTCCACCATTTTCCCATGCATTACATCCAGTGCACAGATACAAAGGGGGCCCCATTCAGAGCCCATCAAGCGTAAACCCAGGGCCAAACACAAATTATAGCATGGGCTGTTAGGCTGTCTGAATACCAGTAAGTGCACTTCAAGGTAACAGGTCAAAAGCCTGAGTATATGTCTGGGATTGGAGAAATTGTACGCTACTTGACATTATTTCCCCTATCCTCCGTCCTCTTTATTTCTTCTCAAATGATGTTGTATTAAATCGTTTTTGCTATGTAAAAGTCTAAATATCACTATTGTACATGTGATTTTTCATTCATACACTTCCAACACAGACACCACAACTGCCCTGAAGGGATTCTTTCATTAAGAATACAAAGTGAAATATTAAGAAAATGTTTTAAAATGAACAGTATGTAAGTTCTATAAATATTTAATTAAGTAAGGTTTTGATTCTTTCAGTTAACTGGATGTATAACAATTTGATGAGCTTCTGAGACTTTTCATATTGCTCAAAAGCTATTTGGGCATCATATGCAATTACTGTAAAGTACATAAAGATGAACAGCTAGGTGATACAAAAGTAAGTGAAACAATGTTAGCAGTACAATCGACCTAGAAAAAAAAGTTCCTCCAGTATAATTCAGACCAAATGAAATACCATTTCAAACTTTGTGACAAATAACCCTGCTGGGAGGGTGGTCTGCAGCTGGGGTAACAGGGGCAGCAACAAATAATGTGAAAAACCAAATTAACACATATAATACAGACATTCGGGTGACTAAGATTCCAGTTTTATTACTTCCATCATTATGAGAAAAAGTAAGACATAAGGCAGCCACCTTCCAGTTAAAGTCAAAAAATAGGAAGTTTCCCACAGTGTCAAACAAATTTGAAATATTTGGCACGAGTTCATACAATACACAGAATAAAGCACCAAGTGTGAAAAGCTTAACCACAGATAAAAGCTGCAGTTGCGGTTAACAACACAATGACATTATGTTGTTAACTTAAGTTTTAAGGCAACACACTTTTTTATCTTAATGCTATAATTCCAAAATATTTATCATAAAGAGATAAAATAGAAACGTACCTGAATAATTTTGACTATTCCTCCACCCACTACTTCATCTCCGGTGTTAGTTAAAAGTGATAATTTTTGCTACCAACAGAATTTTTTTTTCACCTGCTTTGTCAAATTAGTCCAGATGAAGAAGAGAAGTGAGCAGGAAAGAGGAAAAATCAGAGGCTGCTGACATGGCAGATAACATGGCTCAGTTGAGAGTTGACATAGTCATAAAGATGAGATTAGATTGCAGATCACAGCACAAAAAACAAACAAACAACAAAAAGGCTTTTATTCACGGGCAGGAGTGTGAAGTTCCTGTTCACCACTTGATGGAGTCTATCATCATCCTTCGTCACGGGAGGGAAAACAAAGGGAAACACACACATGCACTCACACAAACATATGCTCGCTCACTCACCCACCACCAACCTACACCCACACGCGCACGCACACTACCTTCATTACACCATCACTGTTTTTTGTCATGGCCGAGAGCAATATGAGCAGCTGATGGAAAAAGAAAACAAACAGAGAATACAGTTATATTCACACGCAGCAAAAATGTGTTTGAAAAAGTTTTTGTTAGTCCAATATAAAATGCACAAGACTTTAGGAGTACTGTGAAAGTGTGTTCAGACCCAACGCGTGCCTCCACGTAATGGACTTGTGTAAATATGGCCACGAATTTTTCACTCAAGTTGAAAAAAATGTACTCATACAACTGACATGAATTTCCATGTCACCGCCACAAATTCGTGTCTGTTCGTGTCTTTGCATTGACTTTGAGTGTAATCGCTCCGCTTTAAAAACTCGCCTCACATTTGGTCTGAGCACACCGTGAGAATACTGTTGCTGTGGCATGTGTGTGTAACTGTGTTGCATGTACATTTAAGTAGGTGTCTCACCCTCTTTAGTGACACTCTCTGCCACGCTCTTCGCCTTGGAACTCAGGTCATCAACCACACTTTCCATGGTACCCTGGTGTTTTAAGAAAAAGGGCCGTATGACACGACTATACAGAATTTGGGAGCCATTCCATGAGACTGGAGCCATACACCAGATCAAGAACAGGCACTGAGGAGAGAGAGGAGAACAGCTCTGTCAGACCTACAGTTTCAACAGAGGGAACAGTAGCATAGAAGCGTTAAACATTCTTAAAAAACAGGTAGAACAGAAAGTCTTTACTCGCCAGACCACTGTACAGCTTTATTCTAACTATCAAAAATGATTTTATCGTTTACATCATATTTAAAGAATTAGATAGCTGTAAGTACATGGCAAATAACCTGATTACTTAAGTGCATATAAAAGCAATAAATGTAAAAATACACCTGTCTTATTAACCTAGCTCACACAATGGAGCTGCATCAGAAAAAGGCATCTCAACCCTCTTAATTGTGATTGTGTGCATTTGTCTAGAATTGTCATATTTGTCTAAATGAGATCCTGGCATCAGGCATGGAGTGAGCAAATTTCAGTGTGCTGTATGTAGCTTAATGACTGGATACTGAACTACCAATTCGCAAAGCTGCTGAGTATTAAAAAAAAAAACCTACAGAAATCCTAAACTTAAAAAAGTCTAACTACCTTGCCAACATAGTAAAAGGGGAACCAGGAGAGGAAGATGTCAGAGAAGGACTCTGCAATGCTGAAGACTCCATAGACAACCCAGTAAGTCAGCCACTGTGTGTCGTCATCCTTCCTGTTGCTCTCAATGGCCTTGACTCTGAATAGATGGGAACACAGGTTAAGTTCAGGAGGTTTAAGGTGAGCAATCAACAATACACCAAGATTAAAGCTAGCAACCATGGGACTGATTGCCATGGGACCAAGGGACTGGCCGGGTACATTTATTAAGTGACACTAAAACATTTTACTTTCAACCCTTGCCCCTGAAAGCAAAAGCTGAAGGCAGAGTTCAAGTAAACTTCAAAAGAGAAGGTAAAACATCAGTCCACATTCAGCCTTTCTCGTTTTTTGTACATTCATATTTTATACATCTGTAAAAGTAAGGTACACTTCATACATACGAGAAATAGGCTGGATAAATGAAGCCAATCAGGTTACACAGGAGTGAAGCTCCATGTCCAAACAGAAGATACAGTCCAGCCAGAGACACTGCACCTGGAGAGAAAAACAAAGTAGAGGAGCAGCACTGGCATGAGAGGAGGCGGCACAGGGAGGGCGGGGCACAGATTCCGGCTATTTGACAAACAGTGCTGATGTCAAGCTGTGTTAAATGTTGGATACACTCAGAGGAGGGTGTCCAAGAGCAGGATGTCACAGCAGAGCAAGAACAGGATAAGGAGGAGCACTGAACCAAAAACCAAACACTGATATTCAAATCTGTTAGGTGGAGGAGATGAGTTATAATATACAGGGAACCTAAAAGCTACTAAGGTGGTGTGAAATACTCCAATCTGCAGACCTCAAGTGTGTGAAAAATTCCACATACCCGTTTAGGCTTACACTGGAGATGGGAAAGTTTAAGGTCAACAAGAGGCTAATAGGGTTGGGCGATGTCAACCAAATTAGCACATGACAATATCCACAGTAACATCTTGTGATGATCATAGTGAAACCTTCCTTCAAACCGTATTTATTCAAGTTTCCTGCCAAAAACAAAATTTTACAAGACCACATTTGAACACATCATGATAATGTAATAATTTACATTTGGCCAATATTAATTTCTACAGAACAGAGCTTGAACACACCATAATAACTACATAACTCTAGCCTCAGCTGGAGGTCAGTTCTGACTTGTAGGCCGACTCAGGTTCAGTTCTATTGTGTTGGTGGTCACTTTGTGTGTCATCAACAACAGATATTATTGCTGGCGTGACCAGGGCAATGATCACTACCACAGAAACATTTCAGAATCATATTTTGGGCCTCACACCTCAGTGAATTACGGTGACAGCCAGTGATTACTAACTAACAGCAAGAGAGGAGACACTCAGTTGTAGCCAGGAGCCCCTGTAGGGAAAACACTGCTTGTTGCTGCTATTGAAGTGCAGTCGTTTCAATTTGTCATTTTCTAAGTGATAGGCAAATGATAACAATGATTCCAAATTCCCCTTTCATCCAGAAAGTGTGTGTCCCGCCGGAGATGTTTGTCCATCCCAAATGCATTTTTTTCCATCCCTGGGACAACGATGGTAGAGGGCTCAGATGTCGATGGCTGTCAGCCATTGGCGATGGAAGATGATATCATCCATCTGCCCACCCCGAGAGAATGACGGGTCACCTTTCAGGTTGCTGTAGCTATATACCATAACTTCAAAGAAAATTCAAATTGTTGCACAGCTTAAAAAGTAATGCAAAATCTATCAAATCGCATTTTAAGAGCCTAAAGTGAAACACCAAGTCGAACAGGTATCCAAAGCTCTGACTTTGGCATTGTTCTAACCACTTCATACTCTTTACATCTCATTTGGGCAACTCATATTCAAATCTCCTTTCAGCTCAAAGTCTGTGCATCGCTCTCTAATGGAGACAGAACTGGTCAAACTGGTTAAAAAAAACTGACAAGACACAGATGAGAGAACTGTTGACAAAACCTGACACTGAAGCCTGCACACCAGTGTTTGCATAGGGAAATTATCGCCTGAGGCTTTTCGTTTTCTACAGTTGTGTTTTTAACAGCAGGTTCACAACCACAGCTCTTTGTATCACTGTAACTACCAAACCTCAAGTGAAAACAAACAGCTTGGACCATCAGTCCTACCCTGCAAGTAAGCAGCTTCTGAGATGCTCAAAAAAGATGAGATTTTACAGCCTTAAAATAAAAATAGAAAAACAAAATAAGGATAGAAAAACAAAAATAAGGGCCCACAGGTTATCGTCCTTGCTACAGCAGTTGTGTAACCATGTCAAGTATGACTCACGTTGTACTTCACAGTAATTCTAACTCAGTTCAACACCTAATTCTGCCTGAAACATCAAATCATCACAAAACCCATTGTTACAGTTACAGTAGGTGTGGGAGAAATGTTGCTTTTAAAAACATGAAGCTGACAAACAACCAAAGCCTATAGTGCTGTATCTACATCTCAGTCAGCATATACTCTTGACACTTTTAAGTGTGACAAGAGTCAGCGTTAATTTGAGGTTACTCGCCACAGACACCATTTTGTGACAGTGTTTTGAGCAAATACCTTGGAATACAGAAAAGTACAACACAACATTACAAAGACCCAAAGCAGTCCTTCTGCGTCTGCAATACACAGTATCTCTTTGAAATTGGCACAGACCCTCAATGTAGTCGGAGAGTCGGAAGACAGCCTGTTGCCCTTCCTCGCGCAAGCTGTTGGCCTTAACTTTGGGAGAGTGACTCCTCTTCCTTCCACATATTAAGTGACAAAACAGTCCTTACATTACACTGCAGTCATCAGACCGAGTTCTTTAAGACTGTCCTGGCAAAAGCCCAGGTAATGGTATAATCTGACTGCTCCCTCTGGTTTGCCCTTCTGCAAAAACACAGAGGTAGAGATGAGTCAAATATCATTTATACTCAGTATTTGTTCGAAGTGTCAGATTGGCGACATTTGTTTCTAGGACAGCACAATGACTACCAGAAAGTTCAGACAAGCAAAGTACTTTAAAGTCAAATCAGAAAACTTTTCTCTAACTCACAATGTTTCTTTTTCTTCACAATAGACTATCTCCTCCTCTGAGACACTTCAGCAGGGTTGATGTTTACTTAAAACTTGAGAAGTCCTCAGGCTGAGGGGCAAAGTCTTCAATCAATCTACTATCCTAAATATAGTGCAGCAAATACCACCACACAGCTAAAAAGTAAGGACTTTTTTTTTTTTTTTTTGGGGGCGAATTGGTGAATTCTTTTGTGACCCAGATCTGATGTAGGCCAGCTTGCCACACACTACACAGACAATGCCACTTCCTCTGCGACCTTGAAACGAGATGTTCACATCAACATCAGAGTTGGGGTGCAAACCAAGTGATGCATGTGAACACAGAGCTGTATGGATCAATACTGCTCTGAGGACAATGGCTTTGACTGAAGGTCACCCAGGACAACATGTTATCCTGTTTGCGAGGCAATCATACAAGAAAATATAGAGAGACAGATTAAATTGGATTCAGCAACAAGGGGAGTGTAAAAACACATCTCTCCAAAACAACTTGCCAACAGTTGACTGGACTAGCAGTCATCCTAGGATCTTCCTCTATCTCAGCTTTACACAGGGTATTTCAGGACTTGTTAAAAATACCCCTGGGGGCCAGCTGTTGACCAGGGGGGAAATAGAAACAGTTAAATCCCAAGCAATATTTTGATATGGGTGTGTGTGTAAGGCCAAATCACCAAGTCACTCCAATCTTGGAGCACAGAGGACTGAGGTTTGTGGACTTTAGCATTCAAATCTGACAAGGATAATAAAATGAGTCAGGAAATCTGAGAGGAACTGAAAGCTATCAACTGGATACTCATGCAACAGTTAACTAGCTGTGACCAAAACCACACGCCATTTGCACTTAGCTGTGACGGCTTATCAACTGAGCTTGTGTGTAAACGAAGCCATTAAAGTAAACTAACTTTAGATTTAGAGAATATGCTGAGCCAGGGAGCAGAAACCTTACGTAACCCGGGTCAAACACAATAACCTGTCGAGTGAACTGTTATTTATTGCTTTTCTAGATATCTTCATTGATGTGTAGGCCTACTAGTTTCTCCTTCTTTTGGACGGTTAACCGTTAACCTACCTAAGGCGATATATTCTCTCTTCACTCCCGTTTTTTCCTCCAGCACTGCCAACTGGTCTGACAGTACGGACTTCTCATAGAGCAGAGCCACACAGCGGTTCTTCACGTCAGCCAGCATTTTCGGGCCTTTCTGAGTCTGCGGACGACCAGAGAACACAGAGTGCAAACTAAATGTAATAAGTGCCGATGTTTGAACGATTTATATTCATCCAGGACGCGATTTTACTAACCTTTATTTGACAGTTTGCCCCCCAAAAAGAAAAACTCGCTGCTGGCAGTTGGCTCCCAGGACTTGTCGTGGGAGTGGGAGGGGCTTACGAGAGGCCAGTCGGCGGACCAATCAGAGCGCTCCGCTGCTTACCGTTCCAACAGCACGTGATAAAAACGGATTGTTCATTTGGACTCAACAGATAAAAGATAAACACTGCGACTGTGCGCGCGGGCCCTTTTAATAATGGGACATCTGTATATTGAAGTACACTTTTTTTTTTTTTTTTTGCAATGGATTAATCAGGGCCTATCACATGCTTTCTTTATTGGTAGCCCAGCCTGTGCCTGTGATAATGCTAAATAATAAACAATCGTGGTAAAGTATGACCTCCATTGGGTGATTATTATAACCCAAACGACCAAAATAAAAAAAGAAATCTATCAGCCACAGAGAATGATCAATCTGTGCTCCATTCTACACCCACATAAAACTTGCACTGCTTAGGCAACCATCATGCACAGTCTGTGATTTTTTTTCTTTTTAAAAAAAAAAGAGGAAGAAGATGGGCTCTCAGAAGGTAGGGTGGTTTACCCTGCATTTCATCTACCTTGGCCTCTCCTCAAAGAAAATCAGATTTCAAATCTGTTTGACCTGGCCTGAAATGACCTGTAAGATTAAACTGATGTGCAAAAATAAGTAAGGGATGCAAAATCAATAAAATTCTAGTCTCAATTTCAATATGGGAGTTTTATGAATACATTTTGCCACAAGGGGACGCCCTGCACCAATATATGGGCACAAGACAGACAGGAGTAAAAGGGGAAAAAGGAAAGCTAATTGTACACCAAAGAGAACCAGAGAAACAAAAGGCCACAATGTCGAATGTTTGGAGACAGAAAAGGTTTTGAATGGCCAGATGAATCTCATGAAGGAATTAGTTCTCAGCGTATCTCACCTCTCCACTTTCAGTTTCACAAGAACAGATGTGTGTTTGCCTATTAAGCATGCACTTTACGTATGTGTTATGCATCACTGGTCAGCAGAATTTAAATGCTCACTGTAGGTCTCAGTGAATCTGAGCTGTTTTCATTCACTTGCACCTAAAACTGCATCAGGATGATGTTGCCAGTAGCTCTGCTTGTCATGTTGGCTTTCCTGAGTCAGGGTGAGATATTTCAAAAATGTATCCAATGCTAATCTAATTTTTTTACATGGAGAGCATTTGATTTCTCTCCTGTTGTAATCTGAACTGCTGCTCTGTGTTGTTGGTTTTGAAATATTTGTTGTCAAGACTCGTACTTCATTTCTTATTTCAGAGTCTTCTGCCAACAAATTTCTGACTCAGCCTGACAAATCCAAGTCTGTGAGTCTTGGAGGGACTGTGTCCATCAGCGCCACAGGGAGTTCAGATATCGGTTCTGATCTCAGCTGGTACCTTCAGAAACCTGGAGAGGCTCCAAAACTTCTGATATACCAAGCATCAACTCTATACTCAGGAACTCCATCCAGATTCAGTGGCAGTAGATCTGGTTCCAGCTACACCTTAACCATCAGTGGTGTTCAAGCTGAAGATGCTGGAGATTACTACTGTCTTGGCTATCATGTGGGCTACGTGACCACACGGTGATTTCGAGTCGTACAAAAACCTCCCTCAGTTTGTGTGCATTGAAAACGGCCTGCTGCAGGTGCTGAGGCTGAGGGAAGAGACTGTGATGTGGAGAACTGGTCCACTGAACACAGCACTCTGGCCCTGGCACACAAGTGTCATCAAGCGTGAACACACACTGACTCCACATGAAACTGAAACACACTGAGAGACACTTCTGAACATGCAGCTGGAACATCCCCTGTAAAACTAAACTTCTCATGAAAGCACTGGTGAGGTTTGACCCATCTTAGACTCTAGAAGCAGATATTGAACAGGTTTTGTGCTGATGTTTCATTGCATTTGAAAAGTTTCGATGCAGAGTGACAAAAATTAGTTTTAAAAACTGTATTTGTAACTAAATCTGCAATTAGACTACTGACTTGGATGTTGAAGGAAAGTAGGGTGTGTAAGAGGTGATTTGATATTGAAACTATCAAATGGCTGTTTCTGATGAATTCATAATAATGACATACACAGACAACAACTCACTATAATCCACTCTTTTATTTTCATGGTTATAATTCTGTGACAAATGTTTTATGAAAGCAAACAAAGATGTCAAATACAGCTCTGAAAAATGATGACATTGATGTAATTTTGTCTGAATATATAAAAGTGACATTCACACACTGAAGCTGAGTGAAGTCAGTTGAAGCAAAGAAGCAGCATTTGGATAAGAAGCGTTGCTGAAGCTCTACTGGGAGCAGTGGTCAGGGTCCAGGGTTTGTGTGACAGGGCTCTGGCCATCCAGACTGGCCTCACAGCTCACGGAGCCCGCCTTCCTCCACTGGTCTGCAGAGAGGCTCAGGGTGCTGCTCCAGCTGTAGTGGCCGTCTCTCCCCTGGACCTCCAGGCTGTCTGACACCCCTGAGGAGCTGCTGCTGCCCCCCACCTTCCAGCCCAGCCTCCAGGCTGAGGGGAAGCCCCCGTTGGCCAGACACAGCAGTGTGGCTTTGCCCTGCTGCAGCTCCCCTCCGGAGGGGGGGAGGACGGTCAGGCTGGGCCGCACCACACCCACTGGAGGAGAGACAGAGAGAGGAGAGGTGGAGAGGAGAGGGAGAGACCAGTGGCACCCAAATGGGAGGGAGGCCACGGAAACAACAAATGGTACAGCTGCTTATCATTTTGGAAATTAAAACAATGCAGTTTGTTTTACAGTTTCACTCACTGTAACTGCATTTACAGAAACAATGAAAGAATTTAAATGTAAATATAATC
>OMLB01058420.1:0-11372 GCA_900302555.1 Myripristis jacobus
GAGGAGGAGAGACTGCCAATCCGAACTGACTGGGGTCTGTTTGTGAGGAAGTCCAGTATCCAGTTGCAGAGAGTGGTACTGATGCCCAGAGTGTTCAGTTTTCCAATCAGCTTCATGGGGGAGATTGTGTTGAAAGCTGAGCTGAAATCAACAAACAGCATTCTGATGTAGGTGTTGCTTTTCTCAAGGTGAGTAAAGACTGAGTGGAGAGCAGTGGAGATGGCATCCTCTGTGGATCTGTTGGTTCTGAATGCAAACTGCTGAGGGTCCAGACTGGCAGGGATGTTGTTCTTTATGTGCTGGAGAACCAGTTTCTCAAAGCACTTCATCAGGATGGGGGTGAGTGCCACAGGGCGGTAGTCATTTAGATCAGACACTGCATACTTTTTAGGCACAGGGATGATGGTGGCTGTCTTGAAGCAGGTGGGAACACTCTCCTGTGACAGCGATATATTAAAAATGTCAGTAATGACATCTACTAGCTGGTTGGCACATGTTTTTAGTAGACAGCCATGGATGCTATCAGGCCCAGCAGCTTTACTCATATTCACTTTCAGCAGGACTTTCCTCTCAACCCCCTGTGGATACTGACAGTGGCCGGTCATCTGGAGTGGACTTTACAGCTGACTCTCTGTTGAGGAGATCAAAGCGAGCATAAAATGTGTTTAGCTCATCTGGTAACGTGGCCTCACCCATGATGGGAACGCGCCTGCTTTTGTAGCCTGTAGCACTTTTGACCGCCTGCCACAAGTCTTTGCTGTTGTTGGTGTTGAGGTCTCTCTCCAGTCTCTGCTGATGCCTTCGCTTTGCCCTCTTGACGCCAGCTTTCAGTTTTGCTCTGGCAGTGTTGTAAGCTTTTTTGTCACCTGACTTAAAGGGCTCTAGTTTCCCGGCGCAGTGCAGGGTGCGCAGTGAGGCACACCCCGCGCAGAGCTAGTTTGGACCAGCGCAGGACGCGGGGCGCACAGAGGTGCGCTGAGATGGGAGTGGCGTTGCAGAAGGAGGAGGTGTTGACACATTCAGCTTGGCGCAGTGACAGTTTCGTGCCAAAAGGCTTTGCCGGTGCGCCCAAAGCTCGCCATCTGAAACCACGGGCTCTAGTTTCCCAGCGCAGCGCAGTGAGGCGCACCCCACGCAGAGCTAGTTTCGACCAGCGCAACGTGAGAGGCGGACAGTTTGCAAGTTTCCCAGACCGAGGTGCGCCGAGATGGGAGTGGCGGCGCAGCGGGGGGACGTGTCGACAGATTTAGCCTGGCGCAGTGACAGTTTCGTGCCAAAAGGTATCGCCGAAGTGCGCCATCTGAAACCACGTCTCCTTTCAGTGCAAGGCGGAGCGGAGCCGGCACAGTGGAAGTTTGACTGACTGGCGCACATCACCAAAACCTCACAATCAGCACAAACGGTGCCAGTCTCCTTTGATCTGACATCAGTTGTGACGGGACAGTCGATACGGAGATATATGTATGTGCTGATTGAGATAGTGGCATTGAATAGTGTTTTTGTGGGTATTGATTGCATTGTTAATGTGCCTCACATTCCGGAAGCCTGCTCCCTGCTCCGCCTGCGGCAGCAGACCTCCATGCCAATTGTGTAAACGTTCATTACGCCTTTGCGCAGCGCATTTTAAAGGCGAGGACAGGGGCTCATTTGATTGGTTTAAAGTGAATCGGCTGTGTCAAACCCACTCCACACCTTCTCTCCTCCCTTCCGTCGGTAGGAGGAACGGCGGATTACTTGCTCCACGCACACTGCGTGCCAAACTTGCAAAATCCGCCTGGCCACACCCGCACCGCATTTAAGGGTGAGAACATTGGCTCATTTGATTGATTTAAAGTGAATCGGCTGTGTCAAACCCACTCCATGCCTTCTTTCCTCCCTTGCGCCGGTAGGAGGAACAGCGGATTACTTGCGCCACAGCACACGGCGTGCCAAACTTGCAAAATCCACTTGGCCACACCCAGTGCGCCTGGCCGGTCTGCGAAACTAGAGCCCAGGAAGAGCAAGCCATTTAAAGCAAATTTCTCCTGCGAAGACCTGGTGGTGTCAGCCTTTCGGAGGTTGTCATGTAAAAAGTACAAGTTCCTCAACCCTAGTACAATTAGATTCCACAGAAACACTGAAAAGTCACATGTATATCATGTATATGTGCGTTTAAAAGTGTAGGAACAAACACTTTTGACTGTGATGACATTTTTTTGCTAAAATCCATTTATTTCTTTAGGTGTAGTCAGCTGTGAGCATGTGTCTGCATGTGCCTTAAGGTGACACCCTTCCCACCCTGATGTTGTTTCATCGGCTCGTGGTTTTGTTCACTTCTGTTGGAGTTGGTGTGGGTGGACCTCCAGTTTTGTTTGACAGTATTTGGTTTTTGCTTGACCTGACACATTCACTCTGCTTTTCCAGAGAGTGCCCCTCAGCCACCTCCTGATGCACCGGTGGCATCCATGTGTTCCGCTCCTCCTCAGAATCATCTCTCTAATAGGTTGACAGAAAAAGTGGTTAGATGCCAGTTGCTCGCTTTAGAAATTCAGTGGTTCGGAATAATTTGGAGTCTTTCTTGTTTCATTTGTCTGATTCTGCTCAAGCAAATTTCATTAATTTTATTGAGGATAACTCGTTTCTCTTTTCTGATCAACCTCGTCAACTGTGCCGTTTTGTTTCATGACATCAATATAGAAGGCTACAAACCCAATAAGCAGCATCCATCCAGGGTTGTCCCATTCAAAAGGGCCTTGATGCAACAAGAGCCAAGCTATCTTATTGAACATGGATTGACAATTCCCAGTACTAGCACCCTTTATGTTAGTCCTTAAATTTGAAAACACTGCTAATTTCTGGAGTGACTACAGAAAAGTCAGTTCCACCACAAAACATGTTTCTTTCTTTGTTCATCTACTGTGCGGTAAGGATGTGAAAACTGCTGCCTCCCACTCACAGAAACTTGGAAGCTATGCAGATATAGTCCAGTGTGACTTCTTGTACACATTCATTTGCATTAAAACAAACAAACAAACAAAAACATACACTTGCCAGCTTAAGTCATGTATCTTCTTGGGCACTGGGTTGAAAACAAAACTTAACAGGACGTTTGGTGCACTTGTTAAGTCCAGAATGCCCTGGTGTGCTGTGGTGACAATGAGTTCTTTAGTTCAATGGCAGCCATGACCTCACTGACTGAGTCGACTCTGTTTCGAATCAGCCTCCTTCACTGAATCATCCAATCCTGTCCAGTGAATGAGAGAGAAGCTGCTGAGTTAGCATTATCAAGTTAAAAATGGGGTGCGTCCCCCTGGATGCATCGAGAGTGAGTTCACTGTGTCCTTTCAGATTTTAATGTGTCAGGGACGTGTACCGTTCATCATCACAGGAGGCAGCAAATAAAAACCTCCTGGAGATTCTTGAGTCTAAGCTCTTCTTGAGAAACAAGCTAATTTTTAAGTCCTAAAAGTTCAATGACCAAAAGATCACCTGTTTGATTAAGGTCATCCAGGGATTTCAGCCTGTATTGCCTTGTCTCTGTAGACTTGGATGTCCTTCTCTGTCTTGACCTCTTTTGGTGTCTGAGTATGTTTATAATTAACAAGTATTAAAAATACAATCTAGATCTTGGACCAGTGAGATTGGAAAAGAGTACTGATAGTACCTTGACTCTCCAGTGATGATGGTTAGAGCTGGAATCTCTCCTGAAAAAGCACAAGGTCCTCTATCCATACTTCAGCAAGTAGGCGGGTGCCTGACCCTGAGCATCCACGATGAACCTCATCTGGAGAGACAAAACACCTTGCAGTCACATTGGAGTACTCTTGGCTTTGGCTCAGAGAACTTTCAGTGAGTTTTCCCACAGTGTAATCTCTTCATAATTCATTCTTGAAAAAGTTCTGGCTGCTTTTTTATAATCAGTTGTTAAATATACAGACAAACTGTTCAGGAAGGCTGAAATTGGCATCATATGATCGCAGCTCTTGGATTTAGTTAAAAGTCTAGCAGCTGTAGTTTACACAAACGGTAGATGATACTTGAGAGGAATTTTTTTCTGAAAAGAGTTCAACTACCGTGAGTTAAAGAAGAAAAAATGATGGCATGATAACTGTCTCAAAGTCACCATAGCACAATTTTTTTTTTTTTTTTGGAAGAAGAAAGAACTGCTGAACCATTCCCTCATCCATCCTGGCAGCAGGTGTACTAAATACTAAAATAAGACTAAAGCAACTGAAGAGGATTAAGACAACTGATCAAAATAATCAGACTGATTTTCTTTTATTTTGACCAAATCAAATGAAAACTAGAAAATGTTCTCAGTAGAGTGCAGACCTCCACCATGCATAGAGGCAGAGCAGGTATTAGGTCGCCTGCACAAACAAAATTGACAAGAAATTGGAGCTACCTTTTTACAGATGACCAAAATGAAAGAAAAGAAACAAATGGACCAGTGTTTATGTGGCTTGTCCTCACAAAAAATAGATGAGCACGGCATACTTAAGAATTAAAGAAACACCTTGAACCTGAGGGATGCAATTTTTGACAAGATCTCCCATTATCTTTCAAATTTAATAAAACTGTCAATGTGGAATGCACTGACATAATTTAAAAACAGCTGAATCCACAGACTGTTTAATGTGCTAACAAACAATGCCTCAACAGTGCTGAGCCATGGATGCATCATACTTAAAGTTAAAGAAAGAAAAGGAAAAGCTCTTATGATAGATCCTGGCTTACAGACATGATGTCCTCTCATCTTCCTGTTACTGTCATCACATTGAGACACTTTTCACATTAAAAATAATCAGTTACTTTTCTTCTTGGCTTGAAGGTATCTCTCAGTCAGGCAATCAGCTGTCCCTGTGACTTGACCACTTACATCTGAGTGGCTACAAAACCTTCCCATCCACATAATCCTGTGTGAAAACTAGCTGGCTTTATGATGGACAAAAGTTAGATTCTCCATCTGGACTTGTTTCATAAATTCTCTGCCCTGACTTGCTGTACTGCCACATAGCCTCATGTTTTTTCCAAGATTTTTGCCTTTAACAAGATACCTATCTTGCCTATAGGGAAGTTACTTGTCTTGAGCATGCGTTAGGAAAACAGGAGGTCGAAGAAAGTCTGTCATAAAATTCTGAAGTGAACAATAGATGCTCTTTTGCTACTTCTGTGAGCTGGCACATTTTGAGGATCTAAACATAGTATTAACCTGATTCCTTGAGCATTCCTGAGAAAACAGATACCAAGAAAACTGGGATCAGAGCTGAGCTATGTGTGTCATTCTGCCCAGATTCTAAGGAAAGCATACACAAACTCAGAAACCACTCCCCAAATGGAGTTTTGGAACGATGCAGAATGGTTCAGGACCAGTCTTTCTACAAAGTTTCATGTAAATCTGTTCAGAACTTTTTGAGTTATCTTGTTAACAGACAGATACACAGGCAAAGAAGTAACGTAATGGAACTGTCTGCCTGAGGTCACAAAACCTGCAAAGCATTCCAGCTCTCTATTTTCTGCCATCATAAGTAACTGAAAAAATCACTACATGAAGTGAACTGGATCACCTTGTAAAATTACACTTGAACAATTGGTGGAGCTGTATTTAAGGTAGAGGTGTGTTTGGGTTATTCACCACATTTTTTTGCTTGACATTGTGTGATTCTGAGTCAAAGTGATGTTCAACCACTTATCCGAAATCGGGTCGCGGAGGAAGCAGTTTCAGCAGGGAACCCCAAACTTCCCTTTCCCTAGCAACATCCACCAGCTCTGACTGGGGGATACTGAGGCGCTCCCAGGCCAGTGTGGAGATATAATCTCTCCACCTGGTCCTAGGCCTGCCCCGTGGCCTCCTCCCACCTGGACGTGCCAGGAACACCTCCCTTGGGAGGTGCCCTGGTGGCATCCTTACCAGATGCCCGAACCACTTCAACTGGCTCCTTTCCACGCAAAGGAGCAGCAACTCTAGTCTGCCTTCCGTGCATTTTTTTTTTTTTTTGCCCTCAGTGTTGAGTGTAACGTTCAAAGTTAGAGTTAGGAGATTCTGTCTTACAGGCAACTTTCTGGGCCAAAAACCATTGTGACCCATCGCTCTATTGTTTCAAAGGGGGTACAACTCAACTGGAATTAACCAATATAGACTGGTATCAAGCTAATACCCAGCTGAATTCCACAAGGGGGTACATTTTTAGACAAAAGAACTTCATATGGCACGTTCACGCTGCTCGTTCACGTTGCTCGTGTGTGGTCTGTGTTTGCTACCTGTTGCCTACCTGTGTGGGGAGCCCTGGTTTACTGTTTACTGTTTTGGCTAAAAACTGCCAATCTGATCTGATCTTACCGGTGCTCTCCGGTTCTGATCCCTCCTCGTCTTGAGTCGCTGTACTCTCCTTGCTGGTGGCTCGGAGGAAGTTTCAACTTTCTTCCTGTGCCGCTGGTTCTGGGAGTTGTGCTGACGCGCTAGCTAGCCATTTCTCCTGCCGGTTGACTTGAGGTACGTGGAAATGTGTCTTGTGTGGTCGATTTTGCAGGGGAACGGTTGCCGGCTGTGGCCGGATCTTGCAAGTCTGTGGATTGATTTCCCTTAAACTGTAAAACGGGCTTACCCCTGGAGGTTCGGGTGCTACACAGCTGCTCGCCTGCATGCGTGGGACGTGTGTGTGTCTGAGCAAGCCTTGTGGCGTGTTTGTCCGGGTCACTCACCTCTCCTGGATGCGATGGCCCCGTCAGCTGAGATTGCTGAGCTGAAAGGTGAACTGTGATCTATCGAGCAGCTCACTGAAGATCTCCTCCAGCGGCAGACAGAGCTGTGTTCACAGTTAGCTTGCCTCGAGTCGCCGGATAGCGAGCAGCCCCTGGCCGCGGATGCAGTGACTGCACCTACTGGTGCTTCGCCCTCCTGGTCGTCCGTGGCAAATGGTTGTAAGAGGCTCTCTCTCCCCCTCTACGACCCACTCAACATTGGTAGTGATGATGACATCTCACTTAGAAACTTTTTCTCCACAGCCCATGTCTTCGCAGTCAAAACCAGAGGTACCACTCCACTCCTCCAGTTGGCCGCCAACATGCTAATACTGCAAACACGGCGACGGAAGCTAATGCTGCTAACGAGACGGTTGCTGCTTACAGGACAGCTCATTAGAAAAAACTCACTGTGTACGATGACTCTCCCAACGCACATCATGAAGTCCTGCTGTTAGGCGACTCACTCGTCAGATTTGTTGAACTTCCTCAAACAATTACTTACTGTTTTTCTGACTTTAAGGTTGCTGATATGATTGAACAAGTCCCTGCTATGCTATTATCAATCTGCATCCCTCTGTCCACACCGTGATTGTACACCTGGGTGCGAATGATGTAATGATGAGACAATCTGCTAAATTGCACTTTGAGTTCGAGTCATTGGCGATCACTATTGAGAGCCTAGGAAAAATCTGTATTCTGTCTGGTCCAATTCCCACCTTGAGAAAGAACCCTGAACTTTTTAGCCGCCTTTTTGATCTGCATTCCTGGCTGCAATCTTTCCGTACTGCTACCAGCTATGATTTTATTGACCATTTTGACTCATTCTGGAAAGAACACTTGCCCAGACAGGATGGTATCCATCTGTCCAGACATGGGGTGAAGCAATTTGTGGCAAATGTGTTAGATTCTCTGCCTAAATTATATGACTGACATATTTCACTGCAAGTCCCTATCGCAGATAGTCCTTTAAACTCTGATGTCAAAGCTTGAAACTGTCATTTCTAATAGAAGTATCAAAGCCCAGAAATTGCTGAAGAGAAGGTCAAATCTGATTTCTATACCACTGAAAAATCAAAGTCCCACCAATAAGCTTGCACATGAGGGCACTTACAAATAAGCCTTTGCTATAAATGACCTTATCAGTGAAAACAAATTAGATCTTATCTTCCTAACGGAAACATGGTTAAAATCTGATGGGGCCTCCCTGTTAATTGAAGCATCCCCTCCCAACTATAGTTTTATCCACTCAATTCATGAAGGTTAGCGAGGAGGAGGACTGGCTGCCATTTTCTCTGATACTCTTAATTGCAAGCGTCTGAGCTTTGGTAGTTTCTCATCTTTTGAATACCAGGCCATTATACTGGAAAGTCAAACCTCAACACTATTTATAACCATCTATCGACCACCGAAGCACACGGCTTCATTTTTGCCTGAATTTTCTGAACTGCTTTCAGTCTGTATTACTAACTATGACAACATCCTTCTAACTGGAGATTTCAATTTACATATTGATAATGCCATTGATTGTAAGGCCACAGATTTTTTTCAGGTCTTGCAGTCTCTTGATTTTACGCAACATATCTCTGGACCAACCCACAGCTGTGGCCACACTCTTGATTTAGTAATCTCTAAAGGGCTGAATACTGTGGTCAATAAGATTGTTGGTTTAAATATATCAGATCACTACTGTGTATTTTTCAATGTCACCATAGCTGGCCTACACTGAGCAGCTCATAAAAAGACGCTTTTTTAGCCCATCTTCAGCTGCAGCTTTCTCTAGCCACATGCATGATCAGCCTATCCCTGATGAAATCACATTAATTCATGATAAAGTAAACTACTTTAACTGTAAATTAAGATTCTCGACTTGGTGGCTCCAGAGAAAATCAAAAAGAAATCGCAGAAAAAAGAAACACCTTGGAAAACTGACCAAACATATCTGTTGAAGAGGGAATGTCATAGAGCTGAGCGAATATGGAGGAAAAGCAAACTAACTATTCACAAAGAGATCCTTGCAAAATCTATCAGTGTGTATAACAAAGCTATATGCAATGAAAGGCAGGCATATTTCTCTAAGATTATTGGTGACAATGGATATAACCCCAGAATCTTATTTTATTATTACTGACCGCCTTTTAAATCCTCCCCAGTTAAAAGAACAGATGCACCCTGATTCACAGTCAAAATGTGAAGATTTTGAATCTTTCTTTGAAAAGAAGATAATTGGTATCCGTGCCAGTATTGCAAATAATACTGCTAATGAAAAACCCACAGTTGCTCCTCGGGATAATTTTAATTCTTTCTTTAAAATTAGTGAGGTAGAACTTAGAAAAATTATCATGCAGCTGAAATCCTCCACGTGCTCGCTTGATGCCATTCCCACTTTCTTTTTTAAAGAAGTTCTAGACAGTATTATCAGTGATGTGCTTGACATTGTAAACTGGTCTCTTGAAACAGGCATCTTTCCAGATGCATTCAAGACAGCTCTTGTCAAGCCTTTGCTCAAGAAGCATACTCTCGACTCCTCTGCTTTGAGTAATTGTGGGCCAATATCTAATTTGGTAAAAGTGATAAATGATCTTAAAATGAGTGCAGGTAATAGAAATGCCTCAATTCTTGTTCTTCTTGACCTAAGTGCTGTGTTTGACACAACTGACCTTGAAATACTTTTAAATCAAATTGAAACTTGGATTGGACTTTCTGGAACTGCGCTTAACTGGTGAATACACTTCTGACAAGCATGCTTCCCTTTTTGGTGTTCCTCAGGGTTCTATTCTTGGCCCGCTCCTGTTCTCTCTGTACATGCTCCCGATCAGAGAAATTGTCCGTAACCATGGTGTAAATTTTCATTGTTACGCCGATGACACTCAGTTGTACCTATCTGTAACGCCAGACAATAAGGAAGCCCTAAACCCTTTGATAAATTGTCTCAAGGGCATTGTACAGTGGATGAGTGGAAACTTCCTCAAACTAAATGAAGACAAAACTGAAGTCCTTATAATTGGTACAGATGCACAAAACCTGGGTGTTATCCTTGACTCTGAAATGAATTTTAAAAGTCACATCACAAAGGTAGCTGTTTATCATTTGAGATATATTGCACGTGTCAGACCCTACCTTTCCCTGGGAGATGCTGAGAAACCAACTCATGCATTTGTTTTCGCACGCTTAGATTATTGTAATGCACTTTATGCTGGGTTACCAAAAAAAAAAAAAAACATAGATAGGCTGCAACTCATTCAAAATTCAGCAGCAAGAATTTTAACCAAAACCAGCAAAAGAGAACATATTACTCCAGTATTAGCATCTTTGCACTGGCTACCAGTAGCATTGAGGATAGATTTTAAAGTTCTTTTACTTGTTTATAAAGCACTAAATGGCTTAGCACCTAACCCTAACCCTCTGTCCATACACAGGGAGGAGATCAAACAGGTCACATCTTATAGGTATCTGGGCATTCACCTGGATAACCTCTTCAGCTGGAGTGATCATGTTGATTTTATATGTTCTCGCTTACAGCAAAGGCTGTATTTTTTACGTAGGCTGAGGGTGTTTGGTGTCAAACAGAACATAATGTTTTTATTTTATCAGGCAGTGATAGAAAGTGTTATTAGGTATGGGATGATAGTGTGGTTCGGCAATCTCTCCGCACAGTCCAAGTCTAAGCTGCAGCGCCTGGTACAGACTGCTATGAAGGTGATGGGGAGGACTGAGAAGCTCTCCCTTCAGTCCATCTACGAGCAGTCTGTACTTTGGCAGGCGCGCAGGGTATTGACAGACCCGTCACACATCTTTCAAGCAGAGTACGAGCTCTTGCCTTCCGGCAGAAGGTGCAGAGTCCCAAAATGTAAATTGAACCGTTTTAATTACTCTTTTGTACCCACCTCCATCAGACTTTTAAATAGCTCTTGAAGCTGTGCACACTGGGGCCAGGAATTGTGCATTAACTTGGTGTTCTGTCTGTTTTTTCTTTTCCAATCTTTTATCGGATGTGTCATGAGTGTGTATGTACACGTATGCCTCTAGCTGCCATTTGTGTTTTATTTGTATTCTATGTTATGTTCTATTTATTGTCTGTAAAGGCAGCTACTACCATGCACTTGAGTCCATGACAAATTTCCACCAGGGGACAATAAAGTATATTCTATTCTATTCTATTCTATACCTTCCTACCTTTCAGACTGTTTGTCACAGTATGTTCCAAATTGCTCACTAAGATCAGTAAATGTCGGCCTGCTGAATATGCCACAAATCAACAGCAAAAAGTATGATGAGTCAGCTTTTTGTAACTATGCACCGAGGATTTGGAACAAACTCCCACCGCAGATCAAACAAGCAACCTTCGGTCGATAATTTTAAGAAGCAGCTCAAAACCTATTTCTGTTGTCTTGCTTTTAATTAATTACTTATTACCAGTTTTATCTTTTTATCTTCTTACGTATTTAATTCTTTTATTTCATTGGGTTTTATTGTTTTACTGCTTATTATTTATTGTTTTATTGCTATAAGTGTACAGCACTTTGAGCTGCAGTTTTTAATTCTGTTATGAAAGGTGCTATATAAATAAAGTTTATTATTATTATTATTATTATTATTATTAATATTATATGTGCTGTAACTGCAATTGAATTTTCCAATACAGTTTTATT